>JABVXW010000712.1:0-13200 GCA_013365375.1 Litomosoides brasiliensis | reverse complement strand
TAATAATAATAATAATAATAATAATAATAATAATAATAATAATAATAATAATAATAATAATAATAATAATAATAATAATAATAATAATAATAATAATAACAGTAATAAAGTGGTAGAAAAGTAATAACAATAGTAATGAGCAATTAACTACTTTAGTTTAATTTTTAAGCGTTTTTACGATTAGTAAAGATGGAGATACTTAGAAAATATCCGTCTTTGTAAAACAGGTAACTTTCATGCTTGTGCAATGAGTTATATCTCATTTGTAGGCCCTGTCCATACCTTATTTTACATTACCTAATTATTTGCCTTAGTTTATTATTCAACAGCGGTAGCGTTTGTATGAAAATGATGAGCGAACAGGAAGGAAGAGTGTCATTATAAAATGAAATTATCTTGCAAATGAATAAAATACGACGTGAAATTTAAAATTCCTTTTACATACCGCAAAATAAAATCAATGCTTCATGCAATCACGAAGGTCAACATCGGTAATTTTTTTATTTCTTGCCATTGACCTATCTCTGTCATCAGTTAAATCGCATGCTATTATTGTTGAAGGAAAAAAAAACGAATTTAATTTAAACTCAATAAGCCATCAGTTACAAATACAGTGGTGTATTTTTTTTAATTTCAATTTAATAACCAAATTGCTACAGTGAATTGTTATTATTATTGTTGTGTAAAGTTCATTTTTGTTTTTAAATTTTTTATTTAAAGGTAATATGGAAAACTAGCTAATATTTCTGGAAACTTTTATTTTGATTTATCATTTTAACCGCTTATGATTTAAAACTAAATATTTCAGTTACTGTAGTGAATGTGTGTCGCTCAATCTATCTTGCCAGTAATTTATGAAAAATTTGAAATGCATTTTTTTTTTGCTTGATCAGTTGAATTGTACCATAAATGTGGGAAAATTTTTAGACGTCACGTTACTCACACTCAAAATTATTAATTACAATTTTATTTTTAATTCAATTTTATTTTTAACTTTCTATTGTCTCACTGAGATAACATCGTGCATACAAAGCACTGTTTCTTCCTTTTTTTTGTGTTGAAATGATCGTAGTTTTATTTTTTTAATTTTTAGTTGGAATAATTTTGAATTTATTGAATTCATTACCATTTTTTTCTTTGTTTTTTAATTCTCTGATAGTTTGCGCTGTTTTTTTTGCGATATGCTAAATTTGTATAGCTTTGAGGAAATTTGTTAGTCGAAGAAATGGAGAAGGAAAATTAGTTGAAAAAATTTTAAAATTACAAACAAATCATTTCTATTAAAGAATAAATTAAATTTGCTTATTACTTATTTTCCGAAATGAATTTAGGCTTTGTCTTCTTCAATTTCTTTTTATAAGACAGTAATAGCATTTAAGTTTTTCTTTCGTTTATTGATAACTGTAAGTTAATAATTTACGTGTGAAAATGACGGTAAATGTTATCACGATTAACGTAAATATTGATAATGATGATGCTTGCATCAGTAGCAGCCGCGTATGAATTAATGATTACATATTCCGGAAAAACTGAAATGTGTAAAATTTAGCAAATCGTCATCATTAACCGCAGAAGAACCCAATCAATTGATAATGACTTGCTTGAAAATATTCAAAATCCAAAAAAAAAACAACAAGCAAAATGCTTTTTCATCTTTTTTTCATACAAACGCATAATATTAATTAAATTCTAACTCACTAAAAATTCTTAAATTAGGAAAAAAAATTTATTTAATTAATTTTTATTACTTGAACCGTTTAATGGCTACTTTTAATTTCTTATTTTTCCATAATATTTAAATATATTTCATTATTTAAATATTTTAAATAATGAAATTATTTAAATATTATTTTATTATTTAAATATTATTTCATTATTTAAATATTTTAAATAATAATTAATTTATTTAATTAATAAATTAATTAATTTTATCTTTTATAACAATTTTGGTTGCGGTGATGTAAAACAAGTTAAGCACAAATTAACTCTTATCATTTCAATTTTTACCTTTCATGGAATACAGCAAAAATTTATGAAAAAAAAAATGATACGAGAAAGTTATGTGTGAAGGAAATTTTAACGGAGCTGGTTTTCCTTACTATTACTCATAAAAAGTTTAAAATAAAATGCAGTAATATTTTATGAAAAAAAATGATGGAATTTTAAACATGTGATTTTTAGTTTTTTTTTTTAAAATAAAGTATTTGGGTTTTTAAAAATTAATAATTTAATCGTATCAAATTGTATGAATTCATTTTTATCATCTATTTCATCAAACGTTCTAATTTGAAATAAATTAAAAATAAATAAAATTGATACTTTTAATGAAAATTTTTTAAAATAAATAAACATATATATTTATATATCAGAAATGGAAATACACAGATTGAAAAAGCTTAATTTTTAGCAAAAGCATAATTTTTTTTCTTAAATTTGATTTTTTTAATTGTACAAGAAATTGCATTAATTTAATTTTTTAATTTGATTTTTTTAAATTATATAAATTTGATCTTAATTGTTAATTGTACAAAAAATTATATAAATTTGATTTTTTTAACCTTTTTTGATCTTACTGTGTGTACAAATTATACTCGTAAAAAAAAAATTAAATTTATTATTTAACTTTACTACCAAAAGAAAATAATTTATTATGAATTGAAAAAATAGAAAGGTAAAACGAAAAAGAAGCAATCATTATTTTGAGGACAACTTTTCCCAAAAACATTCTAAATGGGTTGAAGAAGTGAAAGGAACGTTGTAAGGGACTAATTATACCTATCAAGCGCACATGCCAGATGGCTTTTCATCTCTTCCGTCATTTTTCATTCTTTACCGTTCAGGAACCCCAACCAAATGAAAACTTTCAATATTCATTGTCATTTACCTTGCAAAATTCAAAAGCACTTGCTTTTTATTTTTTTTAAAAATTTTAAAAGTAAAAAAATTTCACTTCACATTTTAGCTATGAAAGTTTTTTCTTCAAACTAATCCATAATTTACATCATAAAAATGGCTAGTTGTTTTTTTTCTTTATTTTTCAAGTAAAAATTGATATGCTAATAGTGCGTGGAAATTTTCAAACTTTTAAGCTTTTTTTTTTTTAACTAATCCGTTCGTTTTACAACAACCAATTTTTCTTGTAAATTTACGATCAGTGCAGTTAAATTGCTATGTTGTAATCAGTCGGATACATCTAAATCATAGAAATACTATTTTGTTAATTATTAAAATATTATCAGACCTATCGGGAAAAAGCTTATAAGAAATTTTTGCATGAATTCCTCTCCTTCAATATTCACTGTTTTTTCAGTCCAATTTAACTGCTCACATTTAAATCCTAAAAATCTGAAATAGTTATAGGCAAATGTCATTTTTGAGGCATTAAAAATAGTGCCTTAGTTTAGGCCTTTCGATTCTAACACATGTCGTCGTGAGCCTCTATGCAAATGAGTGCACACTACTACTATTAATATTTTTAGTCGATATTCATAAATATTTACATTTTAATAAATAAAATTTAAAATTATCTAAAAATTTAATAATTGAATGAATCGATCTACACAAGCACAACACTCACAGTATCAATAAATATTAGAAGTGAAGAAAAAAGCAGCCTATTTGCTTCGGTAATGTTAAATTATCCGCAATTTTTAAAAAAATATTTATTAAAAATTTTCAGCAGTTATACTTAAAGTTAGAAATTTTGGTATAATTTAGAATTTAAAAAAAAAGAACAAAAAGTGCACTTAAAGTTTGTTTTTTAGTTTAATATAATTGCATATTTTAAATAAAACAAAATAAAAATAAATAAAAGAATTGAAGTAATACCTTTGTGCCTTTTCTTACTTTCTTTTTTCTCTTAAATTTACTTCTAATGTAAATGAAAATTTGCCGTACACGTACATATATACATGTACTGTCGTGTACTGATACTGATAATGATAGATTTAATTGTTGTAAACAGATCGATCGCATATATTATGTGCAGTATACGCTATGTAGCTATACGATAGGATAGAAAATTTCACCTATATGATTAGTTTAAGATTTCTTTTTTAATTTTAAAAATAATAATAGCCAATATGTCAATTGTCCCATTTGTAATTAATCATAGGTAGATTGATAAGTAAGTAAGTAGGTAGGTAGCTAGATAGGCAGGTAGGTGGGGTAGAGATGAAAGTGAGAAAGGGAAAGAGAAGGCGAAAGACGCAAGCGCAAACTATCCAGTTTACATTTCACGTTCTCGTCCAATCTTTTTCTCGCATGATTTTTTTTAATTTCACTTTATGTCAAAAGTGCGAATTTTCGAAGTTTTTTTTTTCTTCAAACGACAAACGATTGGCATTGTCAGTTACACCAAATTGTCGAATTTTTGCAAATAAATACCATTCTATTATTTTCATCCAAAAAAAAAATCAACCAATTCAATTCAATTCATTTTAATTAAATTAACCATTTAATTGTCATTTAACAAAAAAAAAGAAAATGGAAAAAAAGAGAAAAGAGAAAAAAGAAAAAAACATACTCTTATCATTTATACTTATCTTTCGTCGATTTGAATTTTTTTATTTTATTTTTCAGTTTTTTGTTTTTTGCTTTGATAACGAATTATTAGTGAAATAATTTACAGTAATTCTCATTTTGCTTTTATTTGTATTTGAGTTTAAATGATTAATTTATATTTTTATAATTTTCTGCCTTAATTTGCACTTTTCTTTTCTATAGAAATTTAATGCTATTAGTAATTAATTTGATGCTAATTAGATTAAAATTCAAAATTTTTTACTAAAATTGAAATTGAAATTTCAACTAATAAATTTAATCAATTCTTATTCAATAGGCTTTTACTATTATTTTACAAGTCGGTACTTTCTACAACCTCTTCCTTTCATTCTTTTTTCCTAATTTTTTTTTTCATTTATTAATATTCAAGCATTCGAAGATGAAGAATTAATTTTAAGAAATATTTTAATTTCACAAAAATATTTCAAGAACTAATGTTCTTCCAAAAAAAAAGCATAAAATTTTATAGAATTTCTAACAGGTAAATTATTTAAATGAAAAAAAAAAACTTCTAAACAAACAGAATAGAAAGAAAATTTTTTTTTTTTTTGTAAATTATAAATATAATATTTATCTGTTCGGTTTAATTTTTCTAAGGAAAAGAAGCGAAAAATTAAATAAAAGGAAATCGAATGAGAGCAAATGTAAATTAATCGCAGATCGATTCCTCAAAATTCCTTCACAACTACTACTACTTAATCAATGGGTGTGTAAATTTAAAAAGGAAAAAAAAAACTGACTAAAATTGATCTTTTTTGTCTTCAGTTATGCCTATTCATTTATCAATTTAAAAAATCAACAAATCAAATTTCACTATTTTAATTCAATATTTCAAAATTAACTTATTCTAAAATTTCTTTCTTTTTTTTCAAAAAATTTTATTTCATCTTAAATTATTATATTTGTATAGTTTAACAGTCAGTTTTATTTTTCGGTGTATTTCTCTACTAAAGGCAGTAATGTTAGGTTTCTTTTAAAATTTATCAAAATAATAATGGTAACTTTCATGTAGGCAATTTTTCTCTTTTTAATTTGTGTTTTAAATTTTAAAATTTATCATTTATCTAATTATCACTTAAAGTGAATAGTTATCAGTGAAATAATAAAGTCGTAATCATTCGATCGATCGATATTGTTGATAAATTTATCTAAACAAATAAAAAATCATTTTAAGAAAAATGAATGTTTAGATGATTAGCTGAAAAAATTGTTAATTTATGATAACAAAAAGATAAAAAAAGATGTTCAAGAGTAAAGGAGAAGGAGAGAGAGAGAGAAAGAGAAAAAGGGAGAGGAAGAAAAATTTTTTTAACATACATTTTTTTTCTCGTTTTTTCGCCTAATTATTAATTATGTAATTATTTTTGAAAAAAAACACATAATTTTTGAAACATTTTCATTAGTTGAAATTTAAATTGAAAAAAAAGATTATTTGAATTTGTAAATTTTTTTTTCTTCCGAAACAGCCAAGTAATGAAATGAACGGTTGAACGAACGAACAAATTAATCAGTAACAGGATTGATAACAGGAAAACTTTTGATTGGTGATAATTAATCTACACATTGTTATGCTATATTGAAAAACAGAAAGCTAGGAAAGAGAGAGAGAGAGGGAGAGAAAGAGAGAGAGAGAGAGAGAGAACAAAATGAGATGGAGAAAAAAAACTCGTAGTGATTTTGAAGAATAAAAAATAAGACAAATTGATCTTTATTCTTTGCATTTAATTGTCTTTCATTCTTAATTACTCTTTCATTCATTAACTTAATTTTTTAACAATGACATTTTTGAATGTAAACGAACACATATCAATTTTATTTGTTTGATGATCGATTGAAATGTTCTGGAAAAAGAAATCAATTAAAATGTCGCAATCTTACAACAGTAATTATTATGAATGATATGATATGATAATTGTCTATGATTAAAGTAAAGTAACTTTCTTTTATTACTCAAATATGTAAATTATTAGAAATTGACAATGTTAAAAATACAAAACAAATATAATTGCTCATTCATCATTTGCGAAAATTAGGTGGAAATAGAAATGAAAATAATTTAAGGATATATTAGAAATGGAATTGGTGCGTAATGTTTTAAAAGCTATTTTAATTTTTACTTCTTTAACAAACAACGATTAAATTGTAATTAATTGTTTTTTTATTAAATGTTATTAAATTGTATTATTTTTGATTGTAAAGTATTAAAGATCGTTTTTCTCCTTTTTTTTTTTCTTTCTTTACTTTCATCAATCTTTTGCACTTTATTGTTTCAATAGAACTTGCTATGATTGCTTGTCAAAATAATTTATTTTCATCTTTTCATCTTCCTCGTTGCTTTTTTTTTGCGGTAAAAAAAGGACAGTACCACACGCAAATAAGTATTACTGTAATTTTTTTCTTTTGATATTTACGCTATTGCAATGAAGGAATTTTTCCTTTTCCTTTTTTTTTGCAACAAATAACTTAATGATTTTTTAGGCAATGTGTTTTCGGTTCTTTTTTTTCGTTTCTGTTATTTTAAACAAATTATAAATTTCAAATTTTAGCGTAACAAAAAATAAAACATAATTTAGCGTCTGCCTTTACAAAATGATATTCTCTCATTTTAAATTACGATATATTAATTAACTGTTGATTGTTATTATTATAGCGTCTGCCTTTACAAAATAGTATTCTCATTTTAAATATCATATATCAATTAACTGTTTTAAATATCAATTAACTGTTTTAAATATCAATTAACTGTTTTAAATATCAATTAACTGTTTTAAATATCAATTAACTGTTTTAAATATCATATATTAATTAACTGTTGATTGTTATTATTAAATAAACGTTAGAAGCTAATAGCATACATCGTCGCTTCGCCTTTTTTTTCTCATTTCTTAGTATTTTTAATTATCTTCATTTTTAACCTTTTCTTTTTAATTTTTTATTTTCGTTTTATATTTTAATTCGAATTTTCGAGTATTATTGTTGCGTGGAATTTTCCTTTTTATTTACGAATTGCTTAAAAAGAGATTGTTAAATTTTTAATTTAAAAAGATTATTAAGTGTGAAGATATTAGAGTGTAAACATTCGGATTTCACAGAACTACTTGCTTGATGGCAAAAGTACGAAGGATGGAAAATATAATTTTCTGGAAGCAACACTACACGTGGTCAACGCTTCATTCGCTTACCGCACTTTTCATTTTATCCATTACAACGACAACTTCAAAGGCAGCTACCGAAAATCAAAAAATCTATCGAATGCGTAAGCTTTCATTGATGCTCCTTCCAGCTTTACCTGCGTAATTTCATTGATAAGCATATTTCCTACAATATAACTATTTTAAGTGTTAATTTTAAAATGTATGAAAATTCTAAGTTTAACAAAATTTTAATTTAAGCAAAAAACTTTTTTTTTGTATGCTAATTATATCACTTGACAAACTAAGCATTTAAACGGAAGCTGTGAAATAATGAAGTTAAGTACTGATAACTGTAATGTGGCCTAAAATAAAACAAGTTTTACCATTACTGATATTTGTTTTATTTTAGATCCTACATTTTTTAAAATAACATAAAGAGGCTTTTTTTCACTCACTCTCTCTCTCTCTCTCTCTCTCTATCGTTCTTTTCCTCCTCTACATTCATTTCCTGTTATGACTTAAGATTTTCAACTGTTCTAGCTAAGGTTAAAAAAGCGGTCAAAAGGTAGTAAATTACATGCTACAAAAGATATTCATAATATTAATTTACAATAGAAAGGTGGGAATTCATGGGGTTTTTTTTTAAATAATAAAATAAATTGAATAATAAAATGAACTTAAATAATAAAATGAATTTGCAGAAAATGAGCTATTGGATGAGACACAATTCAGTAATCCGAAATCGTTCGATTATAATTTCGAGGATGACTTCAAGAAGATGGCTGATAAAAATGATATATACGATGAATTGGTACCTTATTTGCCATCATTTACTTTACACAGAAATGGTAAAGATGCTGGACGAACAAGTGTATGTTATTTTCTTTTTTGAAATTTAAATTAGCATAAGTAAATTGTTTAAATTAGCATAAGTAAAAATTTGTTGAAAAAGATTTAAATTAGCATAAGTAAAAAAAACATAAGTAAATTGTTGTAATTGAAATTGTATTTGTTTTTTTTTGTTTGTTCATATTATAGCTAAGTATTTATTGATTAATAAAGTAATAATAAAATAGAATAGGCAAAATTGACGTCAAAAATTTTTAGATACCAATTATTACTCGTAAAATGCCATTTTGGTCAACACCAGCACCGCGACAAAAATATGTTGCACCTTATAGGCCATTCTCAGATAGGTCACGCAATAGTTTCCAACAATTAAGTCTACGACGACCAGCGGCACTAATTGCTAAACCAATCAATCAGAGGTTACTTTTACTCTTTTTTTTTCAAATTATCTTTAAAATTTAAAAATAATCTATGAAATTTTTTTTAACAAAAATTTAAATTAAATTTTTTTTCAAATAAAATTAAAATAAAAAAATAATTGCATATGAAATTTGATTAAATTTCATAATTAACTTCGAAGAACTGTTTATTTCGATCAGTTACTGAAGCAATAAATTGTATAAATTGTTTGATAGCGTAACGTAAAATATTGCTTAAGCAATTTCAGGCTAACAACAAAGCGGAGTAATACATCAACAAGAACACGAGCTACTACTACTACTACTACTACCACCACTGCCACTACTAGTACCATTGCCACTAAATTTCGAACTTTTTTGCAACAACAACAGCGACGTCAACAACAACAACAACAACAGCAACAACAACAACAACAACAACAACAACAACAACAACAACAACAGCGACGGCAACAACAACAAAAGCAACGACAACAACAACAACAACAACAACAACAACAAAAGCAACGACAAAGTCAGGAACAAAAGCAACGACAGAAAAATATTGGGCAGTCATCGTGACATTTGTTGACAAATATTAGCTTAACAATTAGCAATAGTAATAATATATCACATCAGCAAATATCCTGCATTCAGTAGCTTATGTCAAGCATGACAATAACAATAAGAATAGCAGCAACAATAAGCAATAACAATAACAATAAGCAATAACACAACTAACAATACGGCGACAATAAGCTACAATGATTTCTGCATTATCTTAAAAATTAATTAAAAGGTTCTTATTGCTCGATTAAATTAATAAACATTTTTTTAACTAATACACCAGAAGGCACTTACCGTAATTGTTCGAGTTATCTTTGTGGATATACTGAAAAAGATTAACTTCTAACACTTTCATTGATTGATTGATTGACAAATGAGTTCTGTTCAGTGAAAATAGTCAGGTAAAAAAGTACAGGTAGGCTTAGTTGCACGTAACATTGTATTCTTAACTTCACCATTACTTCTAATTTTACAGCAATACTTTCTTTTCCTTCCACAACAATGATTTTTGCATACTTTCGTTTAAGGCACTTTAACATCGAAAGTGAAAACAATTATTAAATATGAATAATTGTATTTCAGTATTTCATATTTCAGTATTTCAATATCGTTCTAAACTAACTGCTCACTTTACAACTTCTTAAATAATGCTTATTTAAATTTCATTAAAAATACTAGCCATTTTAAATTTGCTAAACATAAAATATTCTAAATAAATAAACTTTTAGGATTTTTTTCTTGAAACTTATTTTGTATGTGTTTAGAATGAAATAAAAATCTAAAAAATTTTTGCATATGTGCAGGTTGAACGATTTTACGCGACGTTTGTCCAGGTCACGTTCATCATTGGATGGCGCAATGATTAAACCGAAATCAGTAGAACAGCTTAACAGTAAAAAAATTAGCAGTAAGACGCTTATTTCATCTCTTCAATCACACGTAGCACTTAAACCACTTATTATCCACACCGGCAATGGACCATATTTAGGTTTGCAGCAATTTCAGTTTCTTTTTTTAGTTCATTTTTGATTATTCAATATCAAATGTTAATAGATTAAAAGTTATTTCGATTTCAAAAATCAATAGCATTCAAATTCCGTTCAACAAATTTATGCAAATTGTATTCAAGAAAGCATAATTTATCTTTTAGGCCCAAAATTCAATTGCAAAGTACTAACACCTAAAAATGATGGTCGACCATCATCACTTACTGATAAAACATGCCGTTTGGAACAGCCTGGTATCTCAGCTGATGGCAAATGTCGTTGTACATATGTGGTTAGTTAGTTAGTTCACATATAATTACAATTAATTTCACACTCTAATTTAATGCGATGAAATAATAGTGAAAAAATGATTACTCAAAATTTTATTCTACACATTTTAAATTAACTAAATTAATTAATTGCAGGTGTCGGAGCGTGATAGCAATGGCTGTGCATTAGGATTTCTATTTACTTGCTTACCGAAATGAAGCAAAAAAGAAGCCAATACATTTTACTGTGAATAAGAAGGTAAAAGGTGCAATGCCATTTTGCGATGATTTTGAAATTCGTTAATTAAATTTTGCGATGGTTTTGAAAATCAATTAATTAAATTGTGGCAGGCGCTAATGGTTGATGAAGATATTTTGCTCTTTACATTAATTATTGTATAATAATAAGATTTTTCTTAAGGTACGATGTTTTAGCTCAGTTTACTTTTTAGTTCTCTTTTATTCAAACAAAAGAAAAAATCTGGAAACTTCTTAACAGCTTAAGAAGAGAGGCTGATATTTTACGAAGCTTAATATCAAATGCAACTGATAATATATTTAAATTTTACAAAAACGAAAAAAACACTCATTATCAGTCATTATCAGTGTCGTATTGTTGGCGCAGATATGACGCAGATATCTTCTTCTCACTTATTATATTTTGTTAATTTTTTTCTTCTCAAGTGATATTTTAAGTTGTTCCTAAAAATAGCAACAATATGTTATGATATGCTTATCAAACTTTATCAAACTGCTTTATCAAACTAAAATCGATTGAATTATGCTTTTTGCTGTAGCTCAAAGTTCAATCCTCAAACAGTGATGATAGATCGAAGAAGATTTACATTGCACTGAATTTCTATATTAGGTGAAAAATAATATAAATTTAATTCGTTTGAGATTCCAGCAATTTTCAAGAATAGTTTCAAAATGAATTTGACACATACGGTAAGCTTTGATTTAAGTTGGAAACAAAACTCATGCACCACTTCAATCTTTTATGAAATCAAAGAAAAATTGTCCTATAAAGCAGAGGTTTGAAATTTAAATTTATGCATATAAATCTAATAGTGAATTATATTGTTTTTTATTTAGTGAATTATATAATCTAAATAGTGAATTATATTTTAAGTAGATAATGTAAAGATGGAATGTTTTTACGATTATGTTATTACGATTATTTTCTACGATTATGTTATTACTACTTTTACTATTATGCGACTAACCGTGCATTTGACTTTTTCATGTAAAATGTAAGATTGTCCGATTTTTCTCAAAGATTCGAAATATTATTTCAGTTTTTGATGAGTACTGAAATTGATTTGTGTATGAATCAGACAATTCTGAAATAACTCTCTCCTTAGGTTAGCTTTGATTTTTCGAACGGACGTTGTGAAAACGTTTTTTTTTTTAAAATATTCTTCCGCTAACTATCAACTTTTCATATCGCTATCCTTCCAACTTTTTAATTATCACCTCACTTAAAAAGTTGCTTTTACTTGTTGAAATTTTTTTAATAAAGCTTTGACACTTAGCTAGTGTGTCACTACGAGTGAGGTAATTAAAATTCGCTATTAATTAACTCATTATAATATACTGCTTCAGTAATTAACTGATAATTTTAAATTTCAATCTTTTCTTTTCATCCTTTTTCATTCTCATCTTTCTTGCTCATTGTAAAGCAGTTCGTTCAAATATTTTTATAAAACTTGCAACTTACGTACGTATCGACATCAAGAATAAAGTTTACATATTTAATTAATAGCGTAAGTAAATTTAAATCAAATACTTCTTAATATGGATATGCCAAGTTAAATTAAATTTCGATTTGAAATTAAAACATACTGAGCTCATAAACTTTTTAAAGCAAAATAAAAGCAATCTTCCGTTTCATTTTCCTCTTTCCCTTTCCCTCGCTCTCTACCAATAATAACGAGCACCAAAGAATTTCAATATAGTAAAATTTGAGGCATTCAATTAAATGAACTTCTTTGAATTTAGGCCATAACGAGCTTCATAAGTAATATTACTTGTTACTTTACGTACTAATATTTTCCAATTGTGAATAAGTGAATTCAACTGATCGCGACAAAATTAATACCTAAAATTCAAAAAAAAAATCCATTTTAATTATCAATGTATCATTTGTCAAAGAGGATATTTGGAAGAAAGTATTGTCTAACAGTTAGGTCGGATAATAGCTAAGATAGAGAAGTTGTAAAATACATCTTTCACTCCTTTATACTGAATCCTTTATACTGAATAGTTGCATTTCAACTACTACATTTCATTGTGAGGGATAATTTACGCAAGGTCACTTTGCTCTCACTTCGCGACTGAGACGATACTAGCAAGGAGGGAAAATCACATTACAGCGCCTCTAATAATATTTCACATAAGTAAATGGTAGTTCAGATCAGAATAGTTGAAATGT
>JABVXW010000711.1:0-13215 GCA_013365375.1 Litomosoides brasiliensis | reverse complement strand
ATATATATATATATATATATAAAATGTATCGGTACATAAAAAGTATACGTACATACATATAAATACATCACGTTATAACAAACTGTCCTAACAATGTCAAGAATGACTTAATATGCAAAAGCTAAAAGCAAAAATAATTTAACATGTAAAAACAAAGAATAATTTAACACAGAAAAACTGAAAGCAAAAATAATTTGATATATACAAACTAAAGGCAAGAATAATTTAATGTGCGGAAATTAGGATAATTTAATGTGACAAAATAAAATTTAATATGTAAAAACTAAAGGCAAAAATAACTTAATATGCAAAAACTAAAAGAAATAATAGTTTAAAACGGAAAAAACTAAAAGCAAACCGGTTGCGGATTTCCCGGTATGCTTGATAATACAATCCCCGTCTTTCACGAAACATTTCTCTTTGCCACAACCTGCACACATCGATGCTTTATTAATTGAGTTACAAAAATAGCAGAATGCTCGGGTCTTTTGACCCCGGCGGCATCGATCACAACGCTGAAAAAGGTTGTTGCAACCTCTATTGCTTTGCAAAATTGGCACTTCATGATCCAGTATTGCTTCCAACTCCAACTCATACTCAGAATCTCATTCCTGATAGAAACGCACAGGTTCATCGCAGCTGATGTAGATATCATTTTTAAAAAATTACTGGAATCTTGCGATGTAATTAGATCTCATTGCACACGCAACGAGGAAAACTTCTTCAATAAATTAGCAAAATGAGATAAATTCCGGTATTTTCTTCTAATTGAGGGCTAATGGCCAAATCTTCAATAAATACTAATCAATGTATAGTGTTAATAGAATAAAGACATGCCATCAATCCATTGCATGCAAGATGTACGATCTCCTTTACAATATCACTTCGGATCTTCTTCTGCATTCCACGCCGCTTCTCTGCTTTTTTTTGTGTCACTGTCTTCTTTGGCATTTTTATTCCGTTGATTAAAGAGACGTATGTAGATGATCAACCTGGGTAACTTTTCCTTGTATGGAGTTGGAGATAAACAACCTTATCGCACCACACGCCAGTTAAAAAATAAAAATAACGCAATAATCCACTCTACAAATACCCTTTCCTTCAATATGCAAAAATCGAGACTTATTTCCATGCGGATGACTGCGGCCATGAAATAAGGGGAAGTGCAATCCTAAAAGGAATGTTCTAGAACTTTTTCAAAATTCGATCAACACCTGCGGATAAAATGGTTCGGCTCTGGATTGTACAAAAGTAGGAATGAGTTTTATTTTGCAAATGCGATAGAAATCAAAATGTGAAACAATTTCGCATTGAAACGGTTCGCAGCACGTCATTTTAAAGTGATTTTGATCACATAAGGAGAAAACACAAATTATAGCTACAGGAAATTACCAACTGTAAAAGATATGTTGTATAAGCACACCGTATTCCCTATTTGAAAATCCCGATGACTATTTCCACTATGCAACTCTATGAGTTCAAATCCTTTGACATGAAAGATTTCAATCCCGTATGAGTCCAATTTCTGTTAGAGAAGCTCAGCATATTTCATACAACATTCTTTTTAAAAGAGAACAGCGGTAAAACACTTACTAATGATTACTCAACGATGATATCACACTAGCAGGCAGTGAATGGCAATACGGTGGCAGTTACTGAAAAGTGATAATTCTGATAAAATTTCTAGCATTTTAGGATTTCTAATGCTCCAGATACTATAAATGCAGCCAAGTATCCAAAATACTGGAAATATGACTAAATACACTCTGACAATTGCAAGAAATCCTAAAGGTCATTTAAAGCCGCAACTAGAGGTGGAGTTCTGTAACTGATGGAGAAAATCGTTGAGACTTTCAAGTGTAATACATGTCTGATCAAACTGAGTACTTGAGGCGATCACCTGTGCTCCCAGATATGCTGCATTGTACCTCCATGGTGAAAGGTGAACCTGAAAGATTTGAAAGAATTTGCAAAATTTTATAAGAGAATCTATTAATGCTGTTAATGGTATAGTTCATATTTGGCAGAACAGAGTAAATCGTAAAATGATGCATGAGTTGTTGCAAAACAAAGCCAATGCAGGAAAAATTAATCTAAGCCCAATCGTGACAGTTCCATGACCACATTTTAATTAACAGAACAAAGTTAGGATGGGCAGGACATCTTAATTACAATGGATAAAAGAATTTAGCACTGTGTGTGATCAAATATTTTTCGTGAGAAGCCACCTCTACAGTTTTTTCCGAATATGAGAAGACATTAAATTCAAACATAAAATGGGAGAGAACATCAACCACAGCAGGTTTAAATCGTGTATAAACAGTGACATTACGTGATGTACAAACGTTTTGATTATGCTATCAGAGTATAAAAGTACTACCTGTGTGTGTATAATTGGTGACACAAGTGATGCCACTTCTATTTCCAATCTTTCGGCTAAACCAGGAAGTAAAGAAACGCCACCCGCTAAGTATATGTTCCTAAAAAAACAGAATGAAAGTGCAAATTCTTGGTGGAAATGTCAAAGCTGAATGCCAAAAGTTTCAGATTAGTATGTATAGAAAGCTGATGTGGTGCTTCAAAAACAACTTTACCTGAACAAAGTTTTCCTACTATCAATAGGTGATGACTGAACGGCTTCAAAGACCAGCTGATGGAGAGCTTTCGTATCAAGACCCCACCTTTTCGGTTTGAATAAACCCTCAGTTGAAGTAAATCGAGCAGAATTTATCTGAAATGAAAATTCGTTTCATATAAAAGAACGAAATATTTCAACTAATAAATAGGCATAAGTGAGAAACACATAAAGATGGCGTACCTTGAACGAAGTTATCATTTCATCAGTTGGTTCAAATTCTTCAATCGAAACGACTGCATCTATGTCGCAGCTGTTACTCGCACATTTTTTAAATTCTTCTTCATAGTCAGCAGCAACAAAACATGCCTGAAACATAAAGCCCCTTACACACTTACTCTTAGTAAACTATTCCAAAAATTACTTATGAAATTATGAAAGCAGGGAATAAAATACCTGTTCCATGACAAACCGTGAAATGAGCATTTCAACTGAGGATTGAAAAGTGTAACCACCACAGTTTGATTCCATAAGTTTCGCTTGCAATGAATTAATAATTTGAGTAGCGCCGCACGGCAATGACACAATCGCACTATCGACAACGTAACCTGTAAATATGTGGGACCTTATTAATATGTGGTTTATTGGTTGTGCTACTATTTATACATCTTTCGTGCGCACAGTTTTCATAATTTACAGGTTCCACATACATTTAAGTTTTGATCGTTTTTTCTTACTTTTAATGACTAACAAATATTGCTTCCTTTATATAGGTGCTGTTCCTCCCAAATTAACTTGTGCTAGATGACTGTACATTTCAGCTGTGACAGACACCACCCGTTTAAATGGAGAGCAACCCTCCGAGAAATGAATGACATGATTCCGTTCTCAAAAAACACTACGATTACAACAAACCATCAATTACTGGCACAATATTGACACAATCACCGATATCAACAACGACACCAGTAGCTACGTTGTAGGCATATAATATAAGGCTTGGTTGACGTGATATTGCTGCACCCTTGAACAAAACGAATTTTAAGACTTTTAAAATTATTAAAAAATGCACTTAATACTTATACAAAAAGATGTGAAAATAAATGTTGAGTGGAAACTTAAAGCACTTAACGCACCTGGAAATACATTTCTTCCAAAACAATTTTCAACAAATCCGCGATAAGAGCAGTAGGAATATTTTGTGGGATTGAAAGCAAAACCTTAAAAATTTATATTTCATTAAGTGTTGATTAACATGATTCAACAAACGCCAACCAGTAACAACGAAAATAATAACAGTAGTCAGTAATAATAAAACTAAGTATACATTTCAAGTAAATAAATGTATATGTTTCTATAATTTAGTTACCGCCATTTGTGACAACTCATTTATAGTTTAATCCGCCCTCAGTATGACGCTAAGGAAAAGATGTAATTACCCGATATTTAGTCGGATCGATCTTCAAATCATAAACACATTTCTGCAAGCAAGCCTTCAAAGCTGGTCGATGAAATACATACCGCTCTAGTGAAATATCTGTTGCGCGCAGTGGCCTTATCAGCTCACCCTTGCGACGATTCTAAAATTTTGTTAGTCCACTTGAACTGCATTGAAATTATGAAGCTGGAAAATATGGAAAAGTACTATAATTTGAAATTCAATTTTTTTGAAATATTACAACAGTTTTTTTTTCAATATTACAACAGTAATATTATGTATGTGATAAGCATCATTATTCCAGCTAATTGTCTCCACGCATCTTTACAGCATTTTTAAAGCGCTTCATTTCATATAGGAATAAAACAATATAACCCAAAAATTTTCAGAAAAACTAACACACCTCAGGTAGCAATGCGTCACCACCAACAATGAATTCATTGTCCTCTTTAACAAGGACTACTGTTGGAAAAAACGACTGCGGTAGCGAAGGTTCCATTGTCAATAAACCAGCTCGCATTGAGCATGATCCGAGCTCGATAATAGCAACTTTCTGTAATGTAGTCTTAATAATATGCCTAGACGATGAATTGAAAAGATGATAAGGGGAATGCATAAAACAAAAAACCGAAGAACTAAAGTGAGAACAAAAAAGAAACAGTCGAAGAAATGTGCTTCCCTATAGGCCGTTTTCTGCAACTCATTATTTTCATGAATAATAATCACTACGATATTTCCATAAAGAACCTCCGTGATATGAGCCAGTGGAGGATATACAGGATTAACGAATGTATCAAGATACGATGAAGCAGCATGACTGTTCATAGCTTTTCTCCATTTATCAAATACATTGGCTCCTGGCGGAATCCTAAAGAACCATATACATTGAACGGAACTATAAATATGCTAAAACATGATGTAATCAAAGTGCTAAGGAGCAAATCTAAATTTCATTGGTACTAAATAATTATTAGCTAAAAAATTGAAGTAATACGACAATCCTCCAACCAGAACATAAAAATAATATACATGCATGCACTTTGTCATAATAATCCCCCACTTACAAACGACACCTTGCATCTGTGAACAATCTGAATTGACGGCAAGGGCAAAGCTTTAACGGTTCAGCAACATAATTAACATAATTCATTGATCAACTAAGATCAAAAAGTAAACAAAAGTAAACTAATATAAAACTGACCTTAACACCATTCTGACATGACTCTTTCCTCCGTGTATATAAAGTGCATTTTCATCCCTATTGGCATCTACTTCACAACCAGAAAGCAACACTTCCCCAACCGGCGTATCATCTGCGAAATGTGACTGAAAATTGAAATGATGTACTCATTATTATTCACCCTACTAATTAAAAGGTAACTCTAACTACAGGACATTTTTGATCTGAACAAATGTCTCTTCCTTCCCGATTGTATAACATCAGGAAGCGCAAGTATTTCCATTGGTGAACTACCTACATTAAGACAAACTAAGTCTAAAATGGCTGCAAATTATGAGAATTAACTTCCAATGCTGTAATGCACAATTCTTTTGTAGATGTCATAAAACAAACAACACAAATTACACTTTGAAAATTTCAGGAGTTTGAGTCAGAACTTCAGTCCATGTATTTCTGGGATACCAACTGCTACGTTGTTTCTCGGTACAATGAAAGAAATAACTCACAGCAAACCACTGCAAGCGTCCATCTCTAGTCCGAAAATATTTTTGCACCCAATTTTTTTGCAACTCAGCGTATATGCTTTCGCCATCCACGGGAACTTCAAGATGTCCTTCCATATTAGTGAAGCGGTTAAGTTTTGATTCCTTGCGTGGATCATAACTGACCTGTAATTTCGCTAAATTAAACAAAATGCCATTAACTCTAGCATCGATTTAGTGAGAATGCGCATTCTCGTTAATTGTTTCGATAACTTCGAGTTTCAGAACAGTTAGAAATGAATCTTTAATTAAAAAAAGTTAAAGCCTTAACGTTTGGCCGAGAAACTTCCTAATAGTTAACACTGCAGGAGCAAGAAGCCAAAGCGCCCTGCAATATTATATGAAGTTTGAAATTTCTTAAAACTAATAATCCTTGCTAGGGATAAATCGCTTTATTTCAGAAATCATTTTGTTTAAACGTCACCTCGTATAATTTATTTATGAGAAGTGTTGGATCCCAATTACTGGTCGCCATGTTTTCGTTGCTGACATATTTCTCCACTAAATCCTTACTTCTACATAATTCTGGTGAAGCACGCTCAACTGCCGGCATTATTTTATAAGTGACTGAAGTTCACACTTCAATACTACTATCAACTGGAAGAGCGTGTAATGATTTACACCGTAATCCACTGTTTTAAGTTAATTTATAGCTGATGATCAAACTTCCAACAGCTTACGTTTTTTTGCCGAAGGAGTGTTGTTTTTCTCACAATTCTTTGGTGATCCTTCCAAAATCTGTCGATTTTCAGCAGGTATAAAGTGTTGAGAGTTTATGAAGATCTATGTACAGGACTTATCGCCCCTCTCCTCATTCGATGAATTCAATACCAATTTTAAATTAGTTCGGAAATCGATATTAACTTGATGCAACACAGCATTAGAACCAATTTTCGGTTCTTCCCATACAATCGAAAAATATTTTTTCGAAAGTAAGCTGTAATATCAAGAATGAGGTTCGCTCTTCGCTGTTCCTACGTGCACCATATTGACGAGGACAAAAAGGAAATGTTGCAGTAAATACAATACAGTAAATACAGGATCTTAAATAGCTATTAGGGATTTGCCGCGATCGCTGTTTGGTGTCCACCTGTTGTTCAGCAATGGTCTGTAATAGGGTTATCGTAGTGATTGTTCAACAACTGATACTGTCGACTCTTTGGTTCTGCTGAAATTGTTATTCGTTTAAAGTAAATTAAGATAAACATTCCTAAATCCTTAGTATTCAAGTCTCTCTTGATTTTCTTAAATACTGAGTATTGAGGCGAAATATAAACATTAATTCGAAAGTTATTTGAACGTCTGGGCTAACATATGAGCTACTGAAGCAGGAAGATGAAATAAAGAAGAAAAGAATGAACGACAACATATACGAAACAAATATTTACATTCAAACGGAACGCCAAATTCAATAAATTGCTTGCTAGCTAAGTGCATTTTTTTTAAATGTCTCAGTGAATAGACAGAAACTTTAGAGGAAACAAGGAAAAAAAGAGTAAACATTTACTGAGCCGACAAGCATTGCTTACTTTACAAGTGTTCCAGAGTCATTGGAAAAATGTATTACTGAGCACCGGTATTATTTTTTTAGGTTGATTGGGACTGTTTTCAGACATTGTATTAAACTGAAATTGATATTGTACTTAAATTCACTGCTTGTTTTATACTTTTTTCTTACATGTGATACGAAAGGATGTTTACGATTTTTTCTGTTGCAAAAAAAACTTTTTTTTAAAACATCCTTCTGCATCACATCACATCACATGTCTGAGAGAAATATAAAGCAAAAAAAAAAAAACTTAAGAATCACATTCGAAAATAAAAAAGAATGTTCCAGTTTTGCAAGTGACAGAGAAAACATTACCATTATGCATCCTAAAAAATGTTTTAAAAAAAAGTTTTTTTCTTTTTCTACAAGTTACCATGCCCTCTAATCTATCCATGCATTCTATGAATATCTAATGAATGTGTAAATGTATGAGAAATTGAATTTTTTTGATAAAGTGAAAATTATCAAAGCAATAATGCATAAAAACAACAATTTTTATCCTGAAATACAAGCCTACTTACATTACGTAGTAGCAACTACTCCAACCAAGTGACTAACTCATGATTACTCTATCGATCTTTGTTCATTCACTCACCTGTCATTTCAGCAATATATTAAAAAATTTTCATAGCAAAAATCAGGTCCAATAGAATCATATATGAATAATACATTTGCAGGCTTGTTTGTTGGCAGCAACAAATTAATAACGGTAATACAGCGATTTTGTTTGGATAGAAAAACTGTACAAGCAAAAATTAATGCATCAGAAATAAGCCTAATAATTTGCATTGTTTTTACTTCTTTTTATTAACAGTTTTATAACTTTAAAAACAATCTAAAATGAAACTTAGTTGAAACAATAATCTTGAGAGTAACGAATTGATAACTGATACTTTGTACCAGTTATCAATTACAGAATAGAAGCTTAAATGATAATCAATAAAAGCTTTCAATGTAGTATAGCTTTAAATTAAAATAAAATAGCTGCTAAATAATATATTAACAAAGCAGGAAATAGAAGAAGTACACGGCTGTAAAATGTTCTGCATGTATCGCATGCTAACATTCAATATACGATCAATGCTTCCCTTTGTTGAATTTTAATATTAATTAAAAGTAATCATACCCCTAAGAAGATTGTAATTACCATTAAAGAAATTTGGAGAAAAGGAACGTCAGCGAGAGGAAAATTTCTCAGTCCTGAATATTTTTGAGAGGAAAGAGAGGAGTAACTTATAGCCAAAAAAACAAGCTAGGATTCGAGGAATACTATGAGAATTAAGGATGATATCGCTTTACCTCTCTTTTATCATTCTCGCAATCTCCAGTGAGTATGTGAGAAAAAGCAAAGTTTGTTTGTTTTTTTCATCTTTTAATTATCTTTCCATTTATTTATTAAGAAATATTCAATTATTTTCAAAACATTTAGTTGGAGGAAATTTGTGAGTGGGATTTGAAGACTAGTAAGTCGTCTATTCTAGAGTGAGCCTTTTCCTTTAATTATTTTCAAATTCATGGCTCCTACCTACTTCGAAAAAGTATAGCTCTGTTCTCTTCTTATAGCATTAAAGTCAGCTAGCTTCGCTTGCTGTTGCAGGAGATGCCACATCAATTTTCGTCTGTTAAAATAGGAAATGCACTAGCGAAAGCTATCGTCCAGATGAGGCTGCTGGTTTAATTTGTCGATTCAACGCTTACTTCACTGGTGCTGCTATGATACATTGTGCACTATTCCTCTCCAAATACTTCTTCCCTTTTCAATACGAAAGATGGACCAAGAAAGCTCGCTAATACTTCATCAGTTGTAATTCACCATTCGTCTTTTGATTAAGATAAGCTATCGATAAATAAAGTGACCGAATGTACGATTAATTAATTCATGAACACATTCCTAAGACACACAATACACGTACGCACGGGGTAAATGGTACAAAATTATGTATTGAAATATGTATAAGACATCCATTGTTCAGCGTGAGTGTGAGTGCTGTATGACACAGATGAATGTGAGGGAGAGAAATGCCTATTGAGAAAGGGTAAAAAAAAGCATTACAAAGGGTTGAAATCAATCAGAATTTGAAGATATAGGTAGGATAGATGGCGGGATGATGAGCGTTGTCAAGCGTTAATCAATTTCAAAGTTATCTAAAAGTGGCACCATATTATCGTTGTCGTTGTCCTCGTCGTCGTTGTCATCGTCATCATTATCGGGACGACACTCCCTCCTCTATTCCAGTCTACGACCCATCGACATCTCCTACACTCATCTCTCATTGCGCTATTTACTGCTAACTGCCTTACAACATAACAACTATCATGGATCGATAACCGGCAGTTTTATATGCGTTAGAGCTCTATACGATACTCTAGCTTTACCAAGTACTATCACTACTACTATTAGTAACCGCATACTACCACTACTATCACTACCACTATCACTATAACTATCACTACAACTATCGCTACAATTACAGCAACGACTATCATAACTACTGCTGTGGAGAAGGAGGGAAGAGTGATGATGAGCTAAGAAGCAAAACGAAGAGTGAAGCCGATCGTAAACGAGGAGGGCGTAACTACGGTTGACAGATGATGACAGAAAATACTACCACGGGGAGGATGTGAGGTACGGGGAAGTCAATAATCTAATTACTTGGCCTTGTCCTGAAATGAGAAAGGCTATCAGCAATCGGTGATTGCAATTTTAGATCTTCTTACTCTTCTCTCTCCTTACTGCTTAAATATTCATCAGCATATCTAGCAGGAACTTCGGAACCAAACGTTTGGGAGTTGTTGAAACGTTCTGAACATTTAATACCTAATCAATTGAATTTTCTAATCAAAATGATACAGAATCGAATTTCATTCATTAGCCCAAAAAATGCAGTTTTCTACTTTCTGTAAGCATTGATGTTACACACTTTGTCAATGCAGGATTCCTAGGTTTTGATGCAAGGTATTCATACAGCAAGCGCAGTGATACTAGGCCTGTCTGTCCTAGGCTATCTTCAGACCTAACTCTATCTGAGCTCACTGTTTTCTCTGTAACAACACAAAACACATTTCGTTTCATTGATTACATACACAATTGTTGTGTAAGTACATTGACGAAATGAAATAAATCAGTAGGATGACTCATCGACCTACCTCTTTAACTCTCTTTTCAAAACACACATATAATGCATTTCGAATTCGCACTATCCAGCACACTTTTTTTTCACCAAATTTATAGCAAATAATCCTGACGTATGCCTATTTCCTGGTTCATCATAATTACGTGCGTTAGGAACTTTCAATAATATCATTTGTAATAGTGTATGTATGGTGCCGTAGCTAAAACTATAAGTAATTAAATTCTGAATTTGATAAAACAGACTGAGAGAATTGTCATTCAACACCCGTACGATTGCTTTCATTTAGCTGTTGTTGAGGACGAATGATTATGAAATTTTTTCCGAGCCATTCAAAGGTTTTCATACAATTCTGAAAGTAATTTCAACTATTCATCAGCCAGTAGACTTACAATCATTACGTCACAATTGCTTACAAAACATTTGCAGCTTTACAGCTTCCTGAATCCGTGAACGTGAAAAGAAGAAAGTGGGTAGTAAAGCAATCATTTGAATACTGAATGATCGAAATATTCAGTAAAGAACCTGAACGTTTAAAAGTGAAATTTCATTATAAAACTGGAAGAATGAAAAAGCAAATTTATAAAAATACAGAACAAACAGACAAAAGGAAAAAAATACAACTAGTGGCAAGAAAATTTCTTGCTTGAAACAAAGATCCTTCATGAGAGGAGAGTGATGGAAGAGTTGTCGTCAGATGAATTTCCAGCATTTTGTCCGATCACGAAAATTGCGATCATATCAGTGGTGGAATATTTTCAACGGAATAACCCATGATGCCCGAGAAATTCCTAGTTGTTTCTGAGAAAAAAAAATATCAGAACTGAGAGCACTTTATTTTACTTTTCGCATCCATGCACCTTCAAACTAGGTATTCATAAACTAGGATGAATATTTCATTTAAAGAGAAGCATTCAGGTTAGTTCTAACTGCATCTTTCATGAAAAGTATAATTGCTTAAATTACCATAAAGTTTCAAGCACACAATTCATTAACATAACAAAAATTTCTTCCTCTCGAGGAATTTCACGAAGAAATTTATGAAACTGACGTCTTACAATTTGTTTTGAAGATTACGCCGGTGGAAATAAAAATATCAAACATACTTGCTGGGAACAAAATTCATTAATTCAAATAACACTTAGAAATATAGCAGAAAAAAAAAAGTTCTGAGTGCATACACTAAGTGTTTTACATCAAATTCATATATTTATTGAAATTGAAGTACTTATGATATTTCAATTAGCTTTTGCTTTACTCAAATAAATTGTAAAGTTTGAATGACAAACATCTATTCCAGTTTTCTAAGCAGAGCTTGTTCATTTTTTTGTTCCCTTTTTCAGCAAAAAAACTTTTCCATGAGCATCCTGTAGTTTTGTTTTATTTAGGATGAACTGAATGATTTTGGCAAAATGACTAAAAAGAAAATCGTTAGCTCTAATAAAAACAGCAACAGATTTTAAAATTTGAAATTCGAAATTTCCGGGAAGTTTTTTTGCAAAATTAGGAAGAAAATAATTCCATTACGAGAAATGATAAAAATAATAATTGTACAGGAAAAGTGAATAAAATTGAAAACGAAAGAAATGCGTGGGTAAGGAGACAGACGAAAAATATAAGGAAGTCATAAATAAAAAGATGAAAATATGTATTTTACATTTGGATTTACGAAGCAATGAATTTAAGCATTTAAGGTTCTCTTCATTTGTTGGTAAAATTTACCTAAAATTCATAAATTGTTTGAAAGAAATTAAATTGCATGTAATGATTTGATGCTAACATAGCAGTCATTTTCAAAGGCTATAAGATACATATTGGTATTGTATTAATTTCACTATGCAATATACGATGGTTTCGAAAGGATAATTCTCAAGAAGGCTGTTAATTTAAATTTTCATTTTTTTAATGCACTGTTATAATCGATTTCATATGTTTTAGAAGCTAAACATTCATTACAAAATGACGTTTAAATGATTGCGAAAGTAAACACCACGTATGGAAAGAGTTACCTGTCGGCAACAACTTGTAAAAATCAGCAGCAGTTGTCAATAGTTGCCAGAAATTGTTAAACTTTCAGAAAAAAAAAACAAAAAATCTAAAGGAAAAAGAAATTGCTTCATAAAAATATCTTATATATTTAAAGAGAGAAGCAAATGATATTTTTCGAAAGAGTCATGAGATGTGATCTCTTCAAATGAATGTCGGAATGTATTTTATTTTTCAGATAATGTCAAAAATACAAAAGCATTAACCAGAATGTTTGAAAAATTGTACTTTCATTTCTCCAGCAGGTAGAGAAAAAGGTAACAATGAAAGGAGTCAAAAATCTTTCGGATCATCCTTTCATTGCCACTTCCAACTGAGGATCAATTATTAAATTCAGTATTTGTGTCAGTGATGCGACTGAGAAAGCAACATACATCTACTTGTCAACCAACTAACTTTTTCACCAATATGTAGCATTTTTTTTAGTTCAATTTAAAGTTGCACATACATAAGTTTTTCTCGGCTTTTTTATTTTGCTAATTTTCAATCATGAAGTGTCAGGATAAAAATTTTATGAAAAATACTATTCCTGTTCTAAATAAAGTTCTTCATATTACAATAATTTCTTGGAAGATATATTGGAAATAGAAATAAGGACAAGATTTTGTCGGTGATGCAAAAGTAGACAATTGGAAATTCTGCATGATTATTACTATTATTATTATTATTACTTATTATTATTATTATTATTATTATTATTATTATTATTATTATTATTATTATTATTATTATTATTATTATTATTATTATTATT
>JABVXW010000710.1:0-13239 GCA_013365375.1 Litomosoides brasiliensis | reverse complement strand
ACGTACGTTCATGTGTCATTCAAATATTTCTACCATTATTTAAAGCAGTCATTATCATCCTTCATCGTTATTTAATTAGGGAATTAACAATTTTAGCAGCGATGATGTACAATGTTTTAAACTGTGATGATGGTTTTTTTTCGTACGTGATGACAATGCATGTTTTACGGATGTTTTACAGGATGTTTACGGATGTTTTACAATGTTTTACGGATAAATGGCAAACACATTTGATTCAAGTTTCTAATCTAAAATTAAAATCGGTAAAAGTTTTTAGCAATACTTAAGAAACAAAATTTAGCAATTAGTACAATTGAGCGATCATATAGTAACGAGCACAGCAATTTCAATTATTCGTTGTAAAAGATTAAACTGTAATTTTTGTTCATTTGGTCGATGGAAATAAGTAGAATGAATAGTACTCAAATTCGTTTAAATGCGAGAAAAAGATTAATCAATTTTCGGAACAGTATCTTCTTCCTCAAATAATTAGCACTCCTTCGACCTGACCCTTTTCCGCCACTGTAACCTGAAAGCACATAATTTATGAATGATAATTAATTAAATGACAGTTCGAATAAGCAAATTTTTTTTGCTAACTAACTGCGAGTGTTACTCCCCACCACTGTTTTATTAAAATTATCAAAGCTGATGAAAGCCTCACAAATAGATTCACCTGATTCCTTGGTTTGATGTAGAATGCATAGATAAGTGGTATTAGTGAAAGTAAGAAAAGTTTGAGTAATGTAGAGACGTTAAAAATATCAGCCCAACTATGAACTTCTGATAAAATTCGTCCTGCTCGTACACTAATGTAATTATAAGGTGCCAAGCCTGTATTAAATTAAAATTCAAAATAATGAAACTAGAAATAAAATTGAATTAATAAATTCCATTTGCTACACTCAGACACAAATAAAGCATTATGATCTGGTAGAATTATTATTAGAATAAAAACATCAAAGTGAAATGCTGAAATGTATTTGACATTTTCCAACGAAGAATTTACATGGGATTGAAAATTTAATTTAAATCTCTAATCTAACCATCCAAAATTCAATGATTTCTCAATTTCAAAATTTAGAAGGAAAAAATTGAGTTTTTATGAGGTTGGAATTAAGTTTAATTCTCACCAATGAAAGTAGTAAATGCAAAAATGAAAAGAGGAATGTTGAGAAAGGGTGCAACAATGTTGAGTAGCCAGCATGGTGAAATTGGAAATATCCGAGCAAATAATAAGAATGCCAATAAACGATGCGAATTATTATTCACCTAAAATAAAAATAAAAATTAAATATGAAAATAGAATTAAAATTTTGATTATTTTCAAATTTTTAAGTCGAGAAACAACAAAAATGAATTTTAATTAAATTCTAAAATAGAAATTAAAATTCGTACAGCAAAATTATCGATGTACACACCTTTTGCTGTAAGTAAATGATACGATGACCAAAGTAATAGAAGACGTATTCACGTGCGAACGCTTCGGAGAAGAGATAACATAAAGTTGAGCCAACTGATGTTAGAGTGCATACCAACAAGAAACCAATCCAAACATCAAACAATGCTCCGGCTATTAAATTCTAAAATTTAAATGATATTTAATTTTATAGCTAAATGATAAAAATTCTCACAAAAAAATTTTGATAATTTTTCAATCGATTCAAAGTATTTAATATTTTTTAAAAAATTTTTTCCTCTCGAAGTTTAAATGCTTCCGAGCGCAAAAGTATCAGAAAATAACCAGGACCAATGAGCCCGGAATAGCAAATGTTTGTTTGTAAACATAAACGAAAACAAATAATGTTGTGATGTAGCCGAAATGCTGATCCTTGTAGGCATTGAATAAATTAACTGTCATTGTAAAATTTGCAAAATCGTTGGGGAAATTCCATGATGGCTTCCAATTTATGACAACTGAAAATAAGCTACTAGCATTTTTACAGTTCACAAAAATTTTTGAAGCTATCTCTTTAAGTTATTCTGAAATTTAATGAAACTGGAGAGTTTACTCAATTCATTATTACCTGTGACATTATCTTTACTCTCTCCTTTTCCCCTTCTCTCTTCCTCTCTGTATGAGAAATTAAAGAATAGAAGAGATAAAATAATCGAAAAAGAGAAGGAGTAATTCATGTAGTATTTATTTTAAAAAAAAAGAGTCCGATATAAATTAATTTAAAAAGCTGAGGCTTAATTATCACTCTTTAGCATTTGCAAATTTTGGCGTGAAGAATGTGATAAATTTAACAAATTGCTATTAAGCTAAAAAGAAGGAAACTATTTTGCAATTTCCTTAAAAATTCCTTTCAAAATAAAAATGTTGTCCAAAAATTCATAAAATTTCGAGATATCAATTGAGAAAGTGGAAAACAAGGTTGAAATTAATATCGATGAGATTGATATGGATGTCAGTTAAAGTTTGTTAATTAATTAAATGAGAGAAAAGAAAAGACATACCGGCAGAAGTAGAGTTGGAATTAGGCGGTGCTGAGCAAATAAGAATCCATAGGAAAATTGATGAGGCAGTAAAAATTGTGGGCAATGTGAGAAGCCGTGCAACCATTTAAGGCTCAATTTCAAGTTTCTCCAAGTTTTATAAGAAATCCGGGGAAATGCTTTAATCACACGTACGGTTGAAAATGTCTCAATTCAGTGCTTCATTGCACGTATCCAAACATAACACTAAATTAATTACAATAATATTAAAAATTCAAATATACAGCTACGAACATTACGGTAAAATGTAAACTACAAATTCGAAACAAAATTACAAGTTTGAACTGTACAATAAGAGCTAAAAAAGGAATAATTTGAAGAAATGATAACAAAGAAAATTATATCAACTCGAATTATTATCGATTACGAATTGTTGGAAAAACTGAAATTGATCAGAATTGTTTCCCGTTCAGCACAGCTCTTCCGGTTTACTGTCCTTGTCGTAATCCGAAAAAGATTTTGCCATCATGGAAATTTTCAAGCACTACTATACTGGCAAAATAAAATTAGTAAACTAATGCTTGTGATCACTGTCCTTGCAACAACAAAAAAAGATCAACCAATTGATATAATGCTGATGGATGTAGTATATCTGCTTCACAAGGTGCAAGTTTTTCAAAAAAAAAGCGTTCATCGAGAAGTTATCAATAAATTATTAGAAAGAAAAAAGGAAAAATGATTTCCTACTAATTTAAAAATAATGCCACCGAAAAAGTGAAAATATCCATATTCCATCTGTAATTATTAACACGTAAATTGCATGCAGTAAAAAATTATTGCCTATCGATCATTCCTATTTTCGTAATTTTTAATGCAACTCAAAAATCTCCTTTTTTGAGTTGCATTAAAAATCTCCTTCAAAAAAAAAACAATCGAATTACGGAAAATCTGTGTTCAGCAAAATAATTTCCTCAATGCATTTCACTAATTAAAATGACCTTAGTGCACGCCTTCGATTTAAAAAATTTGATAAAAAAGAAAAAATAGTTAATTAAAGAGGAAATTTTTGAAGAAGGAGCGATCTTTAAGATGGAAAAGAGAAATCCGACACAATTTCAGGCTTAATCCTAATTAATTAATTAATCATAAAAAGATAATCCGCGGAAATATGCCAAAGAAAAGCAATTACCATTTGGATATGAATTATAATGGGAAAATGGAATATTAATAAGTGACAGAATAACTGCCAATCTATGATAGCTAACAGATTTAATTATTGATTTTTGAAAATTTAAAATTTTCCAATTAATATCAAATTTATTAAAAAATATGAAGCAATAGGAAATAGCAATGGGCTGAAGTACTCATTTGAGCTTGTTCTTTGAAAAATAGTAGTGTTTACTAAACAAATGTAATGAGAGGGGAAGAAACAGAAGAGAAAGAAAGCAAGATGATCGTCTAAGACTTGGTCCGCAATATCTGATGGATCGGTACGTTGTAGCTGATCGCTTTCTATCGGATACTTTGTCCTCAAATAACTTTTCTTCTGAGAATTAGGAAAGAACAAAATGGTGGAATTTAAGAGCTTACAACTGCTTGAAATTCAGGGAAAAGTGAAGTGCTCCATGTTAAACACAACTGTGTGGCGTCGTTTTGAACTCAACAATTTGAATATTTATAAAATTTGCATAACGAAATAAAACGGTTGCGTGCCTTCCGTTTCTTGCAATCATTCAGTCTCTTCCAAAATTTACTATTCCTTTAAATAAGCAATAATAGTAACAAGCCTTCAACTGCATCGTAATAATTGAAGTATTAATAGAAAGTGTACATACTATCATATCATGATGGGAGGAAGGGACACACAATCACGTAAATACACACGCATGCACAAGCTCATACACGCACATACTCATATATTTATGCGTATATTCTATGGCAATTAATAATACCATCTTTTTTTGAAAGCTTTTTTAATATTCAAAAAATATCTAACAATACTTGCAGATTTTACGTAAACTTGTGTGAAAATGATAACACAAAATAAACGAAGAGAAGACTTTTGAACCGTTTTATTAATTTCCTCTAAAATCTCTCAATTTTTCTCTTCGACATTTATAAGTTCTTTTTTAACAAATTTTAAAAAATAAAAAGGAATGTGAAATCCACTAATTCAAAGGTCTCGAGAAATTGAAAATTTGTTTAAAGAGAACTACCCAGAATTCCAATAATTCTTATTCCCTTATGATTATGTAACTGTAAATGGAAAAATTGGATTTTGAAATTCGTCGAACGATGGGTACAACAAATCACACGATTTGTTGTTCCATTTTATTTGTTTCGTTTACACTTGTGAATCACTCAGTATTGTTACAAAATACGTGTTATGTACGTGTGTGTATGTATATGTATGATGTGCACCCAAATGGCAGAGATGGAAAGATTTTTACGTATCATTTACTGATAAGGGAGAATTACATTCTCGCACATATATCATTAATTCCATCTTTCACACACTGATAAATCATATCGAAGTTGCAACCAACGATTAAATGTTATTAACTAATTTCGTAGTAATTAATCTTTCGTTGGTTCACAAGCGATTTGTGAACAAAAGTTTTGGAAGCAAAAATGAATAATAAGAACATGCAAATTGGTAGTTTTTAAAAAATTATTTCAGTTAAATAAAATCAAATTTTCTATACTTAAACATCAATTTACCTCTTGCAAATATCATTGTACCTAAGCATTAAACCATTTAATTCAAATTTAATAGGAAAATTTGACTGCAAAGCTTTTAAAACACAAATAATAATAAAATGTGACTAAACATGAAATTAATGTATGAATTAATCCAAATTAATTAAGAAGAATTAATTACTGCAATGTTTCAGATAATCAATTAACAACTATCCTTTTTCATAAAAAAAATTTTTTTCACTTCTTGAAATGACAGGCTTTTTCTACGACAGAGAAATTTAAAAACTACCAGATATTCAGAAAGATTTTAAATTGTTTATATTTCACTCGCCAACATTGTTTAATCATCAATGAATTTAGTCATATTGAGACTTAAGCTAAAATTTTCAAAAGCGGATGGATGTTTAAGGAACAGCAATACTATAATACCCGTTTCATTCATTTGCTATGACAATAGCGCCTGCAAAAATGTAAATCCGTTCTCCTCAAAAAAGCGCTACATGTTTACTCGCTTATGGTTTAAAAAAATAATTATTATTATTAGTAGCAGTAAAAAGAAAAAAGAAAAAGAAATAACAACAGCAGTAGTGAAACATACAAAATTAGACGAATCTCTTCCCTAAGGAAGAGTTCCGATAACTTTCACCGATATCCTTTAATCACAATAATCAATTTAAGCACTAAACAATATCAAAATGAAATACACGATAAACACCTGATGAAAGGATGGGTGAAAAGCAAACCACTACTCACTGATGAATTACAGCTTGACCTTTCCTGGACAACCTGACCTTAATCAAATACTATTCAAATCTTTTCATTTCTTCTTCTATTCCAACCTATAGAATTAGCATTGTAAAGGAAAAACAATGTAAAGAAACAAAAATAATTTTTATTAACTTCAAACAGCAAAACTTTTGAAATTCTTTATTAAATTAAAATATCAGAAATGTTTTCAAGCCATTTAAATTGCTTTCCATCCATACTCTGACAATCGACAGTACCTTATATGGAAGAAAAAAATAAAATGAATGAATGCTGCGACAGTTCGGTCGAATGAAAAAAAAACGCTCGGCACATATTTACGAAATGATACCGAAAGATCATCTTTTTAAGAGTTTAAGAGCGCTCAGTGTGAGACAATTGAATCGCTAAACAATCACGACAATTTGAAATGTATTGCAACATTTCAGAGGAGAAGCATTTAAATGATGGATGAATTCTCACGACGATGATATATTTACATTCATAGAGAAATCAATAAATGATAAATAAAAAATATCCGTTTGAGAAAAACGTCAAAAAAGGGAAAATATTAACAATAAAGAATGAAAATTAATAAAAAGTTATTTAATACTATTAAAAAAATGTTCATAAAAAATTGAGTGATTGTTAATTTAATTACAATGAGTTCAAAAAAATGGAAAAGATTATGAAGCAGAGGAGGAGGGAGAGAATCGGAGGAGAGTACATCACAGATGATCAATATGGTTGAAGAAATGTCTAAGTGGAAGAGAAATTGTCACAGCGTCTCTGATTTATTGATTGTGTCACTGAAAGCTATTTTGTACTTTTTAATGCATTCGTTGTTGTTAGGTGAGATTGGATTTACAGCACAATGACCTATTTTAGAGCATTTTTACGCAAAACAAAATTTTTAAAGTTCAAAGAAAGTGCAAGAAAAAAGCGAACACGGAAGTTACTGTAACGAACGTACGATGGAAATTAACGTCACCGAATTTTTAATATTTTTTGAAAACAGATGTTTTGAATGATATAAATCACATAACTTAAACGTTTAAAAAAGAAAATCTGTGTATTTAGTGGTAGTAGATGCTGTGAATTGTGTACTATCATCCTCATAAATATTTTCATTTATTCCAATTAATTCATAATCACAATTATAAGATAATCGAATATATTACAAGTTAAAATTATCAAGTTGTATTGGTATTGCTGATGAGAATTGCCCTGCTGATGAGTTCTTATCACGTTGTCGCCTGTTCTTGAACCAATTCGAAATCTGAAAGCTACTTTTGAAATTTGAACATCAGCGATAGGCTTATCTGCGAAGTTTTATGAAGTTATAGTATGTGAAGTTACTGCGACTTTTTTGATATTTATGAATAAAAAAGTAAATAATTTCCAATCGACACTCATGTGACTACCTAAAGAAATTGTCAAACTTTAAGTATTCAGTAGCGTAATAGAAGAGATGGCAGTTTTACTACTTTAGCAAATCCTTACAGCTAGAATTATCAGTGTCTTCCCAAAAAATTTTCTTACAAACAAATCACTGATAAAAGAGATTTTCAACAAAAAATTAAAGTTTCTAAAAAATTAATTGTGCTAAAAATACAGAAAGGAGGATCGGCACAGGTAGTGGACTATTATTTACCTTTGTTTACAATAATACTTACCTGTATAATCTTTAAATCAGTGATTCGTGCTATTTCTTTTTTATCCTCAAGTGTAGGGTATTTGTTTTTCTTGTAGAACTGCCGAAGAATCTAAAAAAAAGACTTCCTTCAGCAATATGCAGATTTGAAGAATTGCTTAGTGTGAAAATTACAACTGAATTTTTAACTTTTGATGCTGAAATTATAATAGGTTGGCTAAAACAGGTGATTTAATACTTTCTGTTAAACATAACTTTCTAGCATTTTCTTTGAAGCTATAAATAGTTTCCTGTCCATCCCAGATGGACCGAGGTGGTGGATGTTTCTTTCGTAAGCGGTATTTCTCTACAGCACCCAACTCTTTTTGTCGTCGTTCTTCATTCTAAAAATAATGTTTATTTTCAAGTATTACCTAGACAGACCGTGTGAATTTGAACTGTAAAGTGCGGGGGAGATAACTAGGTAAAATATACCACTATGCTCTAACAGCTGTAACGCTATCAACAATCACAAAACCAACTGATATCTGCACTTCAAACAATGCCGAAATTGAAAGTAAGTTTCAGACATGCAGAAAAATAATAGTTTTTTTCTCTGTCCTCAATTTAGTCTTTGGGTAGTTAAAATTATAGATGCGATAGCATTTAACATTCTACAAAGGTAATACCTCGGCATAACGTGCTTTATACCATAAGTCTTGCAATTCGCTATAAAATCGTTGTTCGAACGTATTCGTCGCTATCATCTGAAGTTCAAATTCAAATATTGCAAAATAATATCGTTAAATGACAAAATTTGCAAGTCACTTACAATTCATATTGTATTACTGACAAATTACCGTGTTAATTATGTGAAATAAACAGTTATTTTTAAAAGGCCTCCAGAAAATATTGGAATATAATTTCGTTAAAAGTTCAAAAAAAGTTGGATGATATCACTGAGGGGTTATTTCTCCAAAACTGACCGATAACAATTAGGCAATACAAATTTGATATTACAAATAGGAAAATGTAGACATAAAAAAAGAAGGATGAAAATGAACCTGAAATAGTTCGTCATAATGTTTACTGTAATAGAGCGCATAGAGATAAGCACGGAGAACAGAACTCGAATAGTACCGGCACCGGTAATACATTGAATTGTGTACATTAGGTTGAAATAATTCCAATAATTTTGCTCCGTCACGAGCTTGATAGAGTGCTTCACAAATACAATCTATCTGGAAAAGAATCTAAGACTAAAATTAATTCCTAATTATACCTTCAAAAGGAATCTCAAATAATTTACAGTCTATTTTACATATCTGAAACTTTCAGTTTTTTTGTTGAAAAGAGCATTTAGCATTTATGTTTCACAACTTCTTTAGATATATCGCTTTAAACATTTTAATTTATCAACAAAATTATGATTGTTAGCTTTAAAAGAAAATTCGAATATTTTGTTATAAAAGAGCAATTCTGATGGAGGAGAATTACCTGATCAGATGAAAAAGTAGCAGCCAAACGGAATAAGCATGGATCGTATCGTTCCACGCTTACATCTCCCATTATCCGTTGCATCCATTGATCGAATGGATAGCCTAGAATTCCTACTGTAAATGCTGATTTTAATTCTTTCAGGCGTAATACTCTTTACAGTATTTGAAACAAAAAAATAGTGATAAACGTCAAATTCAACTTTACACATTTTGAACTAAAAAATAAAAAAGCAAATCTTTGTTTCCTTAAATGAAAAAGCAATAAGTAATTTGAAATTGAATTAGAAGATTCCTTTAAAATTACTAAAAATTAAAATTTAAAAATGAATAGCATAGTATTTAGTAAAGGATAAGGAAGGATAGCACAGAGAACAATGCGCAAAGTTGCTAAAAATGAATTCGTTCTTTGATTTTTCTCTCTTATGGAAATGGATTTAGCTAACTCCGCCTTTGGTTTACGGTATGCTTATAGAGTGAGTAAAGATAAAGGAGAGGTACGTGAGGAAGAAATGCAACGTATAGGAATGAAAAGGAATGTGAAAAATAAAAGGGAAAAGAAAGAACACATAAAAATATTACTAAAAATAAAATTTAAAGAAATACATAATTTAGGAGAAAAGAGATGGAAAATAAAAAGAAAGGAAACAAAGAAAGACAAGAAAAAAGTAAAAACATCATCCATTGGATTTTTTCTTCCATTCAGAAAAGAAAAGTCAAAATTTCTTTCTTTCCCTCTCTCTCTCTCTTTGCTGCTAATAAATTTCTCTCATATCCATGGAATTATAATTTAACAGTGCTTCCCTGACATCTGCATTAATTGGCTTTTTTTTGCCTTCTTAGGAAGGAATCATTTTTCAAGAGTGAATTACGGTAACGATCGTACGGATCCGTCCCAATCTTGCAATATAATTATGAATATGTTACTATTATCAAGCAGATATGTGCTGAAATATGAAACTCTACGGAGGGATACATACAGGTGTAGTCAGAGAGCCAATGTTAGTGGCTTGTTGTTGAATTTGTGAAGAAAGGACTGACAGGAAAATTTCACAAATTCAAAAAATTTCCACTTTTCTACTTTATTTCAATTCGTTCTTTAAATTATTTCTTTTCCCCATTGTTCTAACAAATTCGACGGCCTATGGTTGAAGTGAAGTGATAAGAAGCATTTTATTTGGCATGAAATGAGTTGATAATATCGAGGATAGTGTTGCTTGCTTGTTTATCGAAAATTTAACTTTTGTAATTAGTTGTTAAAAGTTTCCCTCATTTATCATTGTGCTATCAACTAATATCATCATGCATTGTAATGCTAATATTTCAGTTTGCTATGGGTGAAGTATTGTTTGGTCCACTTTTCACACTTACTTACCTCTGATGCACCTGGTAATTAAATGCAGAATAATTACTACCATTTCCTGGTACCTTCCCTCACATTCTTTCAATTTCAATGTATTGTTTATGATGTCAGTCAGTAAGTATATCATCAGAGAAAATTAATTAGCAGCAACAATGCCAAATTACTACATTGTTGTCGTGGAAAACAATATTCGTCAGGTATGCATTAAAGTACAGTATAGAAGTTAGGTGATTGGAATGAAATTTATGCGACCAATAGCATTTTCCACCTTCCTCCCTACGCTTTTGAGAAAGTGTCGAAATTTTGATGCGATAGTTATTTGTATTTAATTATATTTCAATAATTTAAAATTTAAAATGAATTGAGCTGTAAGGATAAGAACTAACTTTACATATAATAAATTGTTGCCATTTCGTTGATTACTATTTCTCGCTTTCTTTCATTTTAAAATTTTTGGTGTTTTATTTCATTTATGATTATTTATTTCCAATTACAATTATAATTTTTTTCATACTAACTTAGGAGCAAAAGCCCAGTCATTCGTCGTGTGTTACAAAGAAAAAGGATAAATCCTCTAATTTGAATTGCCTTTTTTTTAATTTAATTTAAAAGTTAGTGATCAGTATTTAGCTTCCGTATTTAGCCGTATTTAGCTTCCTTTTTTATTGTAATTGAATAACAGTAATAATAATTTGGTAAGAATTGCCGCTAAATTTTTCTGCTATAAGCAATTTGCTGAATTTATTCGTAATTTATCGAACTTCCGACATTATTTATAATAACTTTGTTCCCTGTCGGTTGGTTTTTACCATCCAGCACTTTTGTACATTCACTTAAAAGAAGACCGAAGTTTACCTAAGAGATTATGCAACTTGTCAGACGATTAACGCCCTTTTTTCAGTTATTATTTGATGATAATTGCTCAATTTCATTCTGTCACTTCTATAGTGTGATCTTTCATCTTTCAACATTCCCATTATCGTTTTCCGGAAAAAAAAATTTCTTGACAGTTGCCCCATTATTCCGAAATCTATCATGCATTCTGACATGTTTTCACGACATCACACAATAAGATACGCAAGATATCTCGTTGTCCACATTTACCTCAAATCAAAAATTAAATAAAATGAGTGCTAAAAGTTAAAAATTGTCATTAGCCTTTTTTCATACAAAGTTAAACTTACCATATCATTTAGCACAATTTATGAACAAAAATGGAAATCAATCTCTGTGCCTCTTCTAATGAAAGCTCAGTAAAAGAGATATCTGTAGCAGTTAGTCATTCACAAAAAAAGGAATGAGTTGGAATAAACAAACTTTTAGACTAATCACATAATGAAGTGAAAAGGTTGAGTTCAGTAATTATGAACAGATTTGATAATTAATGCTAACATCTGACTAGCCATTTGCACGTTAGTTGTCTAATTGCCTAAAATAACTAACGCTAAATAAGTCAAAGTCTGAATTTTTACTCAAATATTTTCAAACTTACCTTTTACTTTGTTACCGAATTCTCATCTCTTCCATGTATTTGTAGTTTTTGAGTAATTCATTTATAAATATAATATATTACCGTAATCCATTTTACAGCAATCATACGCTAATATTTTGTTTTTTTTGCAAAAATTATGAAAGAGAAAAAGCTACTGCTACAGCTTATCATACAAAAGGTGCAATTTTCGTGGATAACTCGATTGGCTCGGTTAATTTGTATTTCAGATGACCGATTTGAAAAGTCAACAGATGCGTGATTGATTATTCACTTGAGCGATGAGATAATCGTCGTAAGGATATGCGGTACATACACATCCAACCTCTAATTGGCGATTAGCTTTAAGGATGGTGGGAAGAGGTAGCAGGAGGGGATTATCATTAGTTTTGACCTTACCTTCTCTTCTAACAGTTTCTTTAAAAAATAAAAAAGAAAAACGGAAGAAAGGAGAATATTTAGATAATAACAGCAATTTTCATGTCTTCCTATTTAGTCATGGCAAGTGAGATCGCATCCTTTCCGTCATCGTGAAAATCTGACAGAAATGAATATGCGGAAGGAATTGAGGATTAACACTAACAGGTGGGAAATGGATAATATTCGATTTTTAACACAATTATTGCTGATTGAAGAGAGCAACAATATATAATAAAATTTTAAAAAGAATGAATAGATCAAAAAATCTGTTGTAAATTAATTTAAAATGGTAAGAAATAAAGATCAACAAAAAAACAAAAAGATCGAAAACAATAACTGACAGAATCATTTGAGGAATATCGCTCTTTTTTTGGTCTTTTTTAAACTTTACAGTTAATTATGTTTTCAGTAGCAGTAGAGATGATATATTTTGAAAGTTGGAGTTAGTTACCTTAACTGTGTTAAAAGTAGACTTCCATTTCAAAGCTTTATATTTGCTTATTTGGCTGTGTTTGGAAAAAGTAATGTTGAAAAAAGGAAGGATGAAATTGCGTAAACAAAGAAGTAAAGTGCAATTTGAAATAAAATCAAATAATATTTACAAATAAAGCTAACTTAATAATTGGTAGAAACAAAGGAATGTATTATCACATCTGAAAATAACTTTTATATTCATATTTTATTCGCATACTTTCTTCAATTTAAGTGTCAATCTAAATTTTTCCAAACAGAAGGATGTGCTATTTGAAATTGTTTTCAGGAAAATTAAAAAAAGGATGTTAGCAAAATATGTCAGATATTATTATCTCATCGGCCTCAATTCCATCAGTTGAATTACTTATGCAAGAAATTAAACTTTCATTCAGTGGACTGTTGTTCCTTTTCAGCCACTTTCTAACAGTAGCATTTCTTCAGTTAAACTGAATTACGCCCCCCTCGCCACCCCCCCTCGCCA
>JABVXW010000709.1:0-13281 GCA_013365375.1 Litomosoides brasiliensis | reverse complement strand
GTTATAACAAAAGTAGTAGATGAATGTAGCGGTCATGTATCAGAATTTTGATACTGTTATTATTCTACTTAAATGAACTGATTCAGCTAAAAATTATGAACATTCCGGAAGCATTTAGAATTCAACTTAACACGATTTCAACTTTTAGCACTATCTGAAAGTCGTTATTGTTGAAATTTTTTGTTCAAATTTAAATTCTATTCAAACATAACTTATCTGCTATTTATGTTGAAGTGTGTATAACTTGGTAGGGTCGCTGCATGTTTTATAATTCCTTTGACATTTGATTATTTCTCTGTGAATATACTTATCATCAAGTAGGCATAAAAACTAAATCCTTTAGTCAGAAAACATTTTGCCGAATTGCTGAATGGATTTTGACTTTAAGATGATGTCCTGACGGCTACTCACTAATTCTGTTTCAACTTTAGTCATGAATTTGCATACTTCCAAACCGTCTTTTCCTTTTACAAGACTGAATGAGGTGATTCGTATTGCTTATCAGCTGATGCTGACTTTTTTGGCACATTTCGCGTACGTGTCTCAGGCGCGCGTATGTTCACGCGAAAAGCTATACCACTCGTTGGAACATCAAACATCCCTCCAATTTTTTAAGAAGTGTAAATTAATAGCGTATCGCCCTATTCCGGAATTCTGCAATTTGTAGTTCTTTCGTTTCTTGTTGGAGTGCTTCAAGTGGGGAAAGTATCTGTGTTCCCGTGGACTGAATTTTGAAACTCTTTGGAAGACTTTGAATTCAGTAGATTGAAGCGTATCAGTTCTCATTACTTGTTATTCATTGTTAACTTTAGAAATCTAAAAAAATTTGAGTGTTCTTTCCACGTAATTGGCACCTCTTCATCATACGTAAATGCACTGGTTTCAGATTTTGTGGTTTCATTTTCCTGTATTAAATGGTAACGATAGTTTATGATGGATGGAGTACGGCTGGGTTCTATCCCGAAAATAGTAGGGACGAATACGCGATCGCGTTATCCAGAAACATCAGTGGGCTGTACAGCGGTGGATGCGCTTATAGGAGGTGGCTTACCACTTTCCTCACTTTACGTCATCGATGAAAATAAGAGTCGAGCCTACGCAACTGTCCTTAGCAAATATTTCAGCGCTGAAGGTTGGCAAAATCAAGTTCTGATAGCATGTAAATATAGGTGTGGTGAATGAGTAACTGTCAAGATTATTCAGTAACTGTTAGTACGGAAGTACGGATACGTAATATGTTTGATTTAAGTGATTTAATTATATTATGCTTCCATTTCTGATTTACAGTTTTTTTTATTTACAGTTTATTATGCTTCCATTTCTGATTTACAGTTTTTATTTTTCTCAGCAAGTTGAAAGTTTTGAAGGAATTTGAGAAGGCATAATTCAGGTATATATTGCGAGCACTCATTATTTGTTGCAAGTACAAGCCGTAATCCACGAGAGTTATTGGAAGATCTGCCGGATCGAATAAATGTTGCGGGTGATGATACTTTGAATGATCACTTTGAGAAGTTTGAAGATTCAGCAATGAAAATTGCATGGCGATATTCATCTGTACCGAAAGTAGATTCATCGATATCTTGTTCTCGACGCGGAATTTCACAATACGACTTAACGAAGAAGATGGATCGCAAGAAAATCGATGCATGCAACATTTCCTTCTTTCCGGATAGCTCCAGATCATGCGACCATTTGTCTAGTTATAGTGATCTTTATAAACAAATACGGCAGAAACTTACAGAAGATGAGTATTCGACCACTTCTTTGGCGCCTAAGAAAAGTGTCCTGCGTGTAATCATAGAAGGTGAGTAAATCGTTTGTACGCGACACTTATTTTCCTTGTTGTGATTTTAATCTCCAATAAAGGAAACTAAAATCTCTCAGGTGTTGGTGGTCCTTTCTGGCAAGATCCTGAAAATGATTTAAAATTCGTTGCTCATTTGCGTACTATGTTGTGCTCTTACTATGCTGTCGCGATGTTAATTATTAACTCGAGCGGGATACCGGATGAACGAAAGGTGTGTTCATTTATTTTGGCTTGAAAAATGGAATGAAAGTTAACTACGAATGTGTGTTTAGTGGGAGAATTGAGAAGTTTTGACTATTTATGTGTATAATTGCTTTTCAATACAGAACATTAAGAACCTGTACTCTCTCTTGAAAATGCTTGTTACAAACAAGGTGTCGAAAGACTTTCATAAAAAATAGATTTTTAATTGAAAGAGGAATAAAAACATTCAAAAATTAATGAATTATCGTTTCCTGTGGTCTATGAAAGTGGAGAATTTCATAGAGCTGCAACTCCAAGTGACAGTTTTACAGTAGAGGATGCCACTGACAAAGTTGCAACAATAAAAGGCCTCCCTAAATTTGGTGCTCTAAAACTGTAAGATGCAAATGTTACAGCAAGATTTTTGTTAGGAAGTTTAATACTGATTTACTTCTTACAAACAATTCCTTTTAAAACATAGGAGTTATTTGGTATAGTTATCAATTCCTCTAATGATTTGTATGATTTGAAGCCGTACATAAAAATCCACAAATCACAATTTGTATTTAAGGAAAGACTTTATGCATACGGTGACCTAGTGGTCCACTTGGACGCCATAGAATGTGACAATACCATGGAGAAGTTTGGTGATCGTTTCGATGGTTATTTTCGTTTGTTGAAGCTTCCAACAGTGGCATCGATAGCAACATACTATCCGGCGAGCAGCGACCTCATTTTTCAATTACAGAAACGAAAATTTGATATCAGAATTTTACATTTGCCACCAGCACTCGATAATGATGATAAGAAAAATTGTGGCCCAAATTGTCACGAAATTATAAAATCTTTTTGATAGTCCGATAGCAAATGATAGACGCTCATTGTCTGCATATATAGTAACAGTGAATGCAAGTCTGTGATTTCCACCCATCAAAATACTCAGCCGACGCTATTTCATGTTGTTGTTTCGTTATATGTTGATAAAGCTTCTATTACATTGATCGTAACACCGACATTTACTGACTTAATGTTCAAAAATTTATTTTTTATGAATTTTTACTTTTCCCTTTCCAATAAAAATCCGGTAAAATGACAGTTTTCTGAAGGAATAGAAGTGGAGTTTTTTTTGACAATTACTAAAATTGAAGGCAACAAAGAAAGTCCACAACAAAATGGCTAAAACAATGCGGATTTCAAATTTTCGTGCTCGATGTGGTTGATAAGACAAGACTTTGTACGTGCTTGGGGCGGAGTCGTTGGCCAATCGGATTTAGCATTTCGAAACCATACAACAAGGTTCACTTTTGTTATTTGACTCCCTAGATCTCGTAAAAATTTTAATTTGGAATTTTTCTGCCGGGAATAATGCATACACAATGTGCTTTCGTCAAACTGTTCAGGATTTTGTTTTTTTGTAGTCAGATATTGTGGTCACACAATCAGGTTCCTATTTGTTTAGGCGTAATATCTGTGACACACCAAGTCAAGCGACAAGTGTACAATGTCGGAAACGTTACGTATTGCCTGTGAAATTCGATTTCCGAGTCTGGTTCCCCATGCATATGTCTGTACAGTTAAAACGAATGATCGGCAAACTGAGAACGATGGATCTTATCATTGAAGTAAGTCAACATTTTAGGTATCTGAGTTACTTCTTCAAGTCATTGTGTAAATTTTTTGGTTGCTCAGATACTATTCATAAGGAATTCACAGTTGTTTTGTCGACAAATAGTTTAGGTAGTCCATGTCTTATACTATGACATTGTATCTGACACTCCCCTTTGGGTTTCTAGGTGCACGACGCTCGGGTGCCAGTCACTGGACGCAACCCGCAGTTTTATTCGTCTTTATATGCCGTACGACCACATATCCTTGTAATGAATAAAATGGACCTAATCAGTAAGGATTTAAGGTTTGTTATTCCTGAACGTTTACGTGAAAGTGTTTTTCTTTGCTGAACCTATTACTTCCTTTCCCAGTGTATCACAAATTCTTTTGCTACTGATTCTATATGAATTAAAGTGCAATATTTTAAAGTAGATTCAAATCCTGACAGTAAAACCAAATGATTCATTTCCTTGAATTATGAATTTTTTTAAAGAAAACCAATCGAAGACTATTATCGTGATAATGGAGTGACGAATTTAGTATGGACAAATTGCAAAAAACGCCTCAAAAAACCACTTACAGACTTACAAAATATGATGCTGCGATGTCTTCGTGAAGAACCACGTTTTAATCGAACTGTGAAAACGGAATATCAGGTTATTTCCGTCATGTTTCATTTTAAAATAATCATCAAAAGATATGAAGTGGTTTTATGATGATATCAAAAATTTCCTTCAACAGACTAATAATTGGCCGTGTCCGACATTCAGCTATCCTTCATTAGAGGACACATTACATTGAATGTTTGGAAAGTATTAGTGTTCAAATGTTATTCGAGAAGCGACACAACTTCGTGTTGGATTACATTTGAAATTATTGCTTCTCTGTTGTATGCAGAGACTTCCTATGTTTTGTAGGTTATGGTCATAGGTATCCCCAACGTTGGCAAATCATCACTGATCAACTCACTAAGGCTAACCAATCTTGGAAACAATCAGAAGGCTGTGGAGGAAGGTAGACAGTGTTTAAAAGAATACAGACAGGAAAAACCAAACATATTTTTTTCATAGTTGAAAACCATTTGCCAGGCACCAAGTTTCAAAAAGGCTTGCCATAGTCAATTAGTCTAATATTCTGTCCAATTCATTCAGCAGTTAGGTTGCTTGCATGTCATTAGTTATTCAATTACCAAATATACGGTTTGAAACAAAATATGAACCGGTTAAATTTTAGGTAGCAGACCAGGAGTAACAGTACGTGTCCAAAATCGTGTGAGAATTCACGATCAACCGTTAATATACATCGTGGATACGCCGGGTGTACTAAATCCTTTGGCACGGGATGCAGATAGTGCAATGAAACTGGCATTGTGCAACCTTATCTTGGAAAGTGCTACGCAAGTTCACTATGTTGCCGACTACCTGCTGTACTGGTTGAACAAGTAAATTCTTTTTATTTTTCAGCAGTCATATTTTATTTAGGACTTTCGGGGCCTGTACTGAACACAAAAACTCCATTCACACTAGCGATGAATTGAGAAATGTCATCAACTCCTCAATTAATTCTACGGAAAATTCCAGGACTGGTGATTATTCTTATGTTGAATTTTTCAACCTGCATAATGGGCCGTCAGATGACATACAGAAAGTGTTGCTGGATATATGCCAGTCCAATAATATTCGTTTTAAATGCTACATTGCTGGTCAGCGAGTTGAACGATGGGACATTGACACAGGAGCTAGATTGTTTATCAATATGTTCCGGAACAATAAACTGCGTGATCACTGCTTAGATATTGATTTTCTATCGGATTACATGAGTAAAGATGATTAAATATTTTAGAATATACAGTTAAAGAATTGGGGAAAATTTGGATATTTCGTTTTAAAATCCTTATTTCTTCCTCTCTCAAACAAGAGAACGATCCTGTTATTGTTAGAAAAGTGTCAGTAGTGAATGTACTTCTATTCTTCAAAAAATAATTTGAAACAAATGATAAGTTAGCTCGATACTGTTTACCATTTAGAAATCCCAAAACTTTGGCAAATAATGTTCACCCCTCTGTTTTGCTTCCGTCACTTAGAAAAAGCAACAGGGAGGGTTTTACAAAAAGTTGGCTTTAAAAAGCTCATGTTGCGTAAAATAATTTCAATTGTTCTATATTGCTAGTTGACATAAGTCAAAAAAATTTAAAGACACCGAGGAATTTTCAGATTGTATACCTACTACCACACTCGCTTGAGCTCTAATCCTATCATTCCAATTATTGATTAAAAACAGAGGACAAATTAGTGACAGCAATTATCGTCCGATGTTATTTGCTTACTTTCGTAGCGCACCTAAAAAAAATTGTGTAGTAAAAATGCACAATTACTGATAATATCGGAATAAAAGTATGACTGGTCATTTCTGATAATTGATATCATCTCCAGGATAATCTTAATCATTTCTCAGTGTTTTTCTAGATAGCGTAATTCCTAAAACTTATCGACAACGCACTAAAATCCGACATTAGATGATACTTGTCATCAGCAACTGACACTGAACATCGGAAAATCATCCAATGCTTCATAAAATCACCAAAGTATCGAATGGTAATATCAATTTCGATAAATGCCTAGTGCTTTGTGAACTTTCATAAGTCTTAGAAATAAGTCTCACCGGCTTCTTCCAACATTTTCTCTAAACGTCCATCCTTCTGTGCGGCTAATGTATCATCACAGCCTCCAATACATTTTCCACCAACAAAAACACGTGGTACTGATCTAGCCCCCGTTATCTTCAGTAAAACATCCTGGAAAGACATAATAATGAATATAAGTGTCAATCTTTGCATGAGCAGTTTTGTTAATTGACAACTCTCGTGGTATGATTTAATTGAAACAAATTACCGATAACTTGTTGTCAGCAGTACAACATAAGTTCAGCACAACAGTATTTACTAAATAAGCTATCAAACGAAGTACTTCAAATGAGACTCGGAAAACTCACTTGGATTTTATCGCAATCTTCTCTTTCATTTAACTCAATGATTTTATATGAATCATCTCGCATTTGAAATGTACTTAGTGCTCGTTTCGCATTCCTCAATGATAAAAAAGTGAGGGAAATATCTGTAGAATGTCTGTAGAATAAATAAACACTTCCCATCAAACACTACAAAATTAATATCAAACAAAAAAATATACAATAGCAGCCAACACAATTGCTCCATTTATTGATTAGACCGTAAACAGTTTTAAATAATTATTTTTCATTAGTATCCGAATCTCCCTGATTTGATTAAATATTACTCATTCTCTAAGAGAGTCCAATAGAGAGTGACTAGAGAGTTCAATCATAATTCTAATTTTGCTGTAGAAATGACATCAAGCAATCAAAACATACTGGCAATATGGACAGTAAGTTTTGCTGAAAACAACGACCGGGAAAGAACTTATTAAACTGACAACAAATTCATGTGGATCCTTGGATTCTTTCGATGCTTCGGATGATGCCTGAAATCGTTTATAATATTGTCGTCCAATTAATTGTTATTATTTACAGTTCGATTTAGTTTTTAAAATCTAAAATAACTGCAACAAGAGAAACTAATTATGATTTACTGGAAGTGTTTTACTTTTTTCATAATGCTCTTTAGCTATTCCTGTTTTTTTCTTTTACTTTCAAAGTAACTGCTTTACTGTTCAATTCCTGTTGAATTCGTTTACGAGTATCCTCGACACGTATACGACCCACGTATGCTTCCTGTAATTAAGTATATGAAATATTTTTTAAACACTGAAACTTTCTCAATTCAATATATTCCGATGAACGATGAATTAGTACAATAATTCACTGCTTTGCAAAAAGATGATTGCTTTATAATGAAGCACGTAGAAATTATAAACGATGACTGCTAAAAACGTATGACTTGAGCGAACATTGCAAAAAGAGTGAGTTTAATTAAACTTCGGTAAAAATTGATTGATGTGGTTGAAAAAGTCATGTGTTGTAGCTTTTACACCTATCATTGATACTTCGACATCACTGATGACAGTGGTATTATTCATTCATTGGCCGTAGGAATGATCTTTATGATTTTATGTCTAATAAAAGCTATTATTAGGTGTAACTTACGATGTCATAGCGAAAATTTGTTTCATTGTTTTTTTTCAAGATTTTCTACTTGAAAGCTATAAATGTCCTATCAAAAATGAATAAATATTTATGTAAAAAATAGTGGTATTGAATTAAAATTAAAAAGAATTATTTCTAATTACTGGAAACAACTCTAATCAATAAATCATGTTGAAATCTCTGCAATTTCAGTTTAAGCAAAAAATTTGAAAAGAAAAAGTAATGAAAGTTTAATGAAAAGCAAAAGTACAAGATTACCGGTTCTCAACATTCAATTTAATTAGGTTAAAGTGAACCATTTGTGAATTGTAGCATGGTTTCCTACACCTCATTCCACATTTCATTACTTTTTGAATAGGTTAAATGTTATTGAATTTTAGAAAAATACCGAAGGTCTCAAAAGTCAAGAAAGTTTTCCATTTGTTCCTCTTCCTGTTCTGATGTAAAAAGAAATAGTGATGTCGTAAGATTGTATAAAGTCATCTAGGAAAAGTCAAACTAAATGAATTTCAACCAGATTTACTCTCCACGTATGAGTGCTGATCTTTCCTTCATTAAAATCTCAGTTATAGTCGAATTGAATGACAATATGACAACTGTTAGAATGTATGTTTTTCGGACGTTTCCGAAAGCGCAGTCTGCTAAAGGAGAAACTGCTCTAAAAGAAAACGAAAAATGACTTCAACCCAACTTTACTGCACTTTATACGACCATTCCATCTCATCTAAAAACCAACCAACCGTACTAGCTCATAAAAATTCGGCGGCGATTCATGAAAACAACTCATTCTTTATTGGAAGAGTACAAAAATTGTTTAGTATAAAATTTCACACAAAGTGACTGTAATGAATTGAAATTCACTGAAATATATAATTCACTGAAACTATAGTTTCTTGTTGAAAGAACTGAGCGATTATCGGAAGATATAGTTTCCACCTGACTATTCATTCATTCCAATCTATTTCTCACTTAACACAAATGCACTTTTATTTCGCACTCTAATTATATCTCTTTCTCACTAACCAATGGTTTACCTTGTGGAAGAAAATACAAACACGAATGGCTAACTAATAAATGAAAAAATGAAAGGCATCAAAAATAGCTTTATTTCCATTTATAATTATAGAGACATTGTTTCTCCTGTCGTTCTTTTCCTCTCTAATATGACTTGAGGTACTTAAGTTTTAGCGAAGGCAATAATTGAAGAAGAATGACGATTTTAAAACAGAGACCACAGAACAACTTTCATAAATTACACTAAAATGAAAAAAATATACAAAATGTAAAAAAAATAGATTCTGCAAAAATATTAAAAACAGATCAAATTATTTGGAAAATAAAATTTTATACATAACAAATTATAACTTCATGAAATCCACTGTTTCATTCCTATCATTTATTGATTAGTGAAAAGAAAGGAAGTGGATGAATGCAGGAGACTGATAATCACAAACGCTCAATAACAATAATTATCATTCGATGGTCGTATGCATTACATGTTCACTTCTGTATTACAGCTAAAAACGAATTATACCTAGCTTATTTCCATGATAATCTTAATTATTTTTAAATGTCAAAAATGGTGAAATAGGCAAAACATGGTCAAGTAATACATTAAAGTACAATATTGATGGTACCCACCACCAACAAATGACACTAAGCATCGGAATACCATCGATGCTTCGATCAAACCACTAAAGTACCGGGTGGTAACATCAATTCAGATGAATGTATAGTGCTTTGTAAAACCTCTGCTGGAATTCCACAGGCAGTTTAAGCATTTCTTTTCAAACATGTCCTCCGTAACTCATCAGCACTTCCATTATATTTTCCACCAATAAAAGCAAGCGGTACTGATCTAACTCCCATTATCACTACTAGCACTACAAAAAACAGAAAAAAAAGTCACTAATGTCTGCATGGTGATTTCTGCTAACAACTTTCATACGAATCGTTGAAACATATATACAAAGTGAGATGACCAACAGTAATACAACATAAATACATAGAACAGCAACAGTATAATTAGGTTTCAGGCGAAGTACTTGCCACACATCTGAGTGAGATTTATAAAGCTAACTTGGATTTGATTGCAATCTTCTGTCCAATTCAATAACTGCATACAAATCATCATGCATGTGAAACGTATTTAGTACTCGATTCACGTTCCTGAAATATGTTGTAGGGACACAATGTTTAGCAAAAACTTAAACAAAATAAGGTTGAATATTTTTATGAAAAGTTAAATATTGTATGTCTGTTCTTATTTGTCTCTGTATCATCCACGGTACGACGTTACCGGAAATTTGTAACTTTTTGGTGTAAAATGGAATTTATTATAGTATCTATATTGAAAATGAGTTCCTATATCAAGATAGAAAAATAAACCATATTCATACAGTGAGCAACATACGTAGACGCATGATACACAAAAAACTCAGAGCATGCCGCTACCTTACTGTATTTCTGTCTTTGAATGAAAGGAATCAGGCAGTACCAGTCCCAATCACAAAATTAACCAGTGAAATAACGTCATTCGTCAATTTATGCTTGGGAATTCAATATATAGCGACACTAGTAGTGGTACGACGCGACAGAATCACGCATTGCACTATTTTACAGAAGTGTAAGATGCATACATTGATGATTCAAAGTGATGGTTTTCAATAACTTTACATATCATTTCAGAATTTTTAGATTACTAGGACTGACCGGTATATTGGCAATAATGTCGCCACACTGCATGAGCCTACGAGCATTTGTTATGTCATCACTTAAAGGCGAAGCAGGATGGATGAGTGAGAAAAATAAATCACGTTCTGTTTCAGTAAAATAAGCATCAGAGAGATCTTTCGGGAGAGAATCTTCACTGTTTGAATAATGCACAATCTAGAGAAAAATAAGATTTAAAAAAATCAATATAATTCATTAATTTTTGATCTGAAAATAATCGTACTATACCAAATAAACACTGAACCAACAACACTAATCGTTCAGCAGAATCTATGAACTGAAGTGTTACCTAGCACTTTCACTTCCTACAAACAACTTGCTCAGTAACTAACAAAATTAACACACCATAACATCATCGTTATTTTCATGTATTGTTGAGAGATCTTGCTTACGACGAGATTGCGATACGCGGCACCTATCGTTTGACATACTGTTTCCAGTTGCCTGTTTCTTGGCATCTTTTGATGAGGTGCATGCTTTCTCTTCCTCATCTTCAATAAAACTCGTGAGTTTTTTTACTTTCGTTGACATCTTTTTTTTGTAGCATAACTCATAAAAATTTCCACACATTTAGATTTTATGATATGCAATACACCACATATATATTTGAAGTCAGCAAAAAAGAAGACTACCGACGTTAGACAAAAAATCACCTCTATGTTTCATTCTTCGTGCTCTTGGAGTGTGCTGTAAATGACAGGTCTTCTTAACCTGAAACTTGAAATGAAAAGCAAGATGTCAATAACAGCTTCACTCATGCTGATGGCAAAAATATTACTATTACACTATTGACCACATTTTTTGATGGTGAAAGCATTACCATTATGCCTTTCGTATTTTTTGCACCTGTTGAAGACAATCCAGTTGATGATGAAGGAAGTGCTGATCGTGTTGTATTATTGTTCAATTCATGGCTATTCGTGGAAAGACTACTACAACAAACAAATCTAATTCTTCATCAATTTCTTTCATATTACCAAGAAATGTGAAAGGAAGGGAAGAACAAATTACAGTGCGTTAGAACTAACTATGTGACTTCGTGAGGCGTAGGAGTTGAAGAGTTCGATGTTTCTTCGCTGCTTGCCTCTGACTGGATACGATGAATGTTATCATAAAGTTCAACAGATGTTGAGCGTCGACTATCTGTATTTTTAGTACATTTTAATTCAATCCTCGATTGCATTCGGCTTCGTTCGGTTCTTGATGGTAGCGGACTTTGTCTCTTCGGTTGTGCACATTCCAAATCTATATCATCATCGTGACGCGCACGTTTATTCCTAAATTTTATAAACGGTATGAAGTTCTGAAGAATAAAAACCAATTTCTTCGGAACACAGACATTTATTTGCTAGCATCAAATTAAAATATGCAAGTGCTAATCACCCACTTTATCCCACCAACTCAAAATAACATATATTAATAATGATACACAATTACTGCACGATGAAAAATAGTGCTTAGTAACGGGAATGCTTACTTAAAACCAATAATATAGTTTTCATCAATCCAATTTGGTTTACGACGCTGACGTGAAGGACGCTGTTTACGATCATTTTCAGTCTGAAAAAGAAGAATGAAAATTTCACTTACCCAAAACTGTATTCATATTTAATAAACATATCATTGGCATACACTTACCGCGTCTTGTTATTAATTCTATCCAACTCTTTTCTTTCAGTATCTTCTTCGGTAACATTTTATTTTAGATCCTATATCACTTTTCTTCAGCGATTCAACCTAGTGTTTTATTTTTTCATCACTCTCTTGCGAAACCATAAAAAATTAATACGATTCAATTTCCCCCTTCTAGTAGCTATAACTTTCAAACGCTCATTACTTGCATCTCAAAATTTTCTAAAGCATGTACCTTAATAGGACCAGCGATCTCATCCACTACCGGATTTTTCACTCTTCTTTTACGAGCGGTGAAGAGGCATATTGATGAACCGTACTTTTGTTTCTTCGAAACAGATCGACTTATTTTCGCAACCTGAAGAACGAATTTTCCAAAATACGCAACGGGTGCAAGATATCCTGATGAAAAGTTGGTAGATTACGAATATTTTGGTACATTAAAAAAACCTGTTCTACCTCTTCGTGACTAAGAAGTGCACGTCTCTTCGGTTGTAGCTGTAGTCTCGAAGCAGATTCATTCTAAATTCAGAACTACTTTTATCTCCATTATTTTGTTCCATCAAAATTTTTTTCTATCAGTTTTCAGGTTCCCATTATTTTCCCTTCATTTATGTGCTGAAAATGTTTCTTGAAATGACTACACTATAAAACTTGCAGGCAAAAGTTGCATATTTAACCCGTATTTTCTGTCCTCCAATATCTGTGCTTTTTCGACGTCATCACATACAATTGCAGTAATATAATCCATACAATCCTTCACTACCTGAAAGCAATGAGTGTGTTGTGAGGAATAGTATGACGATTTTAATACAAATGACTGTAGCAGCAAGATATACCAATTCAATATTTTCAGCTTCTATATTTGCTACTAATTCCAGCACAGCAGCCGAGTCATATCCAATCTCCTCTGATCCATCTGATGACTCTTCCGTCTCAATGAAATCACCGGATAATGGGCTTAAACTCCGTCCTCGCGTTTGCGCAGTCTTAAACAAAAAATTTTCGAAAATGAAATCAAATAAAATCTTGCAATAGTCTATATGACAATTACAAACAAAACTACAGATTAAAATAATAAGTCTTATACTTTTGTTTGCTTTCCTTTCCGGCCCCGTTTAAGCTCGTCAGAGGTTGAACGTGCTGTAATGTGTTCTTGATAATACTGTTCGTGCACGCTTTTTAAATGTTCAATT
>JABVXW010000708.1:0-13406 GCA_013365375.1 Litomosoides brasiliensis | reverse complement strand
TTATTATTATTATTATTATTATTATTATTAATTATTATTATTATTATTATTATTATTATTATTATTATTATTATTATTATTATTATTATTATTATTATTAATTATTATTATTATTATTATTATTGATGACGATGATAATAATATTGAATTTGGAGTTATTCCTTGTTCAATTTAGCTGAAATATTAACTTACAGACGTCGTTATCGCTGTAAACTTCAAAGTTAGAAATTTACAATTCTCAAAAATTTTTATGATTATATTATCAGATAATTTCGAGTAATCTTTTGCAGACAAAATTTCTTATTCAAACATTGCAGCCATAAAAAGCAGCATACCCTCAAAAGCTTTCCGTTTTTCTTTCAAAAAAGTACCATTTCTATTAGATAGCAAATTTTGCCGAATTTTATTTCCTTTTTGAAAATTTTCAAGCAATGAAATTTTCTTGCAAAAAAAGAAACAAACAGCGAAAATCTATTCACTTCATATTTTGTTTATTTTATCTAACAGCAATAGCTGTTAAGCATTGCTTATCAGTTTGAAACAGCAAATTATCATTTAACAAATTTCACTTAATTAACAGATCAATGACAGTTACGATCCAATCAAACCAAAATAATCATTATTAGCCTAATTTAGCATAGCATATGTGTGTGTGCATTGCTCTCTAACAATTCTAAACTATTTTAATTTTAGCCTTTATTTTTCTTTTGAAATTCATTTCAATAGATGTAGTTGGAAGCAGAACGGCAACAACAGATGTAGCAGATCATTTCAATTTTGCTTTTGCTCGCATTTTTTTCTTATCACTTTGACATTTTGCGCTTTGATGGAAGCGTTTTGAGTGAATGATCCTGGAAATTCTCCCTCTCTCTCTTTCTCTCTCACTCACACACACACACTTTTTGAATATGTTAAATTGAAATTTTAATTTTAAACTGTCTCACACTAATTTATTTAATGAAATAATTGAGTGAACAGAGCGCACTGAAAATAGAAATATGTAAAATTAACATAAAGTAAGAAACATTTTGAAATTTGGCAACACTTTTGATATCTTTTTGAAATAATAATGTACAGTTACCCTCAATATTGTTGTTTATAGAGTAGCTAACCTTAGCTCTTAGCATTAATTAATTTCAGTATTGAATTTAATCCGAAATGCTAATTACATTTGACATTAGCTATTAGCTATGCTATGAAAAACAATGATATTGATATTCTTGAAATATAAATGTAGCGATCGGAAAGATTGCATTCTTTTTTTTTTGCAAATTTTGAATTACTAATAATTGATGATGCCGTTGTTGATAAAAGTTTGATAGGAACGATTACTATAATATTCAATTCTATTTAAATAACCTAAAATTTACAAGTTCTGTCAAATTTTATTTTTGCTTATTTAATGCTTTTTTTCTGTTAAAAAAAGTTGTTACATCTGTGATTAAGCTTTTCTCTATTTTCATTTTGAATCTCTTCTGTCTTTCTCTCTCTCTCTCTCTCTCTCTCTCTCTCTTTGTCTGCCAGTAAATTTATTTTTCTTGAATTGGCTCTCTTTTAGTTGTGCTGAATTTATGCCATTTTTTTCCGATACAATAAATTAAATTGAGTGCATTGGTTGAATAATTATATTTTTTTAAACGAATTCATTAAATAAAAACGAAAAGAAAATTTAAATATTTAAGTGAATTGTAAATTGCTATAATTTTATTTTAATTTTATTTTTAATTTCCCACAATCTCATCCATCTAAAATTTGCTTTATTTTTACAAAAAAAAAAATTTAATTACTTAATTTTTAATTACAAAATTTTCAACGTCAAAATGATCAATTAATCATATCTTTTAATGTACAAATGTTATTATACCTAAACATACACACACACACACACACACACACACACACGCGCACGTATACGGGTACATTAATTTGACTTATTTTTTTTTCGTTTCAAAATTTCTACTTACTAAATCACTTTCTTTTCTAAAATGAATTCGCTGCAAATTACTCATTTATCGGCTACTTTTAGGGAAGAGATTTTAGCATTAGCAATTTTAGTCGATAACTTATTTGGAAGAGAAGAAATTAGGTAGGCGCAAAAGTACGATGAAACAACAGCGCCTTAACTTATTACATCCAACAGCAACAGCAGTAGCTGCAGCAGCAGCAGCTGTTTGTCGAGACGAGAAGATGCCAAGAAAAGAGTGAGTTCTGAAGTGTTCATAAACAATACTTCTTCATTCCACCCGTACTCTTTCACCGATTAATAATCTTTCATTCCTTTTTTTCTTCTCATCAAATTCTGCTTAATTTAGCAAAGTTCGTTTCTTTTTAAATTTTATTCGCAAAATTTGCAATCATTAAATTTTAGATAATTGCGAAGAAAAAAAAATGAACAATTCTTGCTGTGGCGATGAGTATGCTAGCTGTCTGTTAAGCTTATGAACTTTAGTCGAAACAGATGATAAAAGTTCAAAAAACGCTAACTTTTCGTGCTAGAAAGATTTTTCGTCTTTAAAGTAACTAACTTAAGAAATCATTGAACGGCTAATACTTACATTTCAAATGTTAAAGAAAAAAAGAGAGAATTTAGCATTTCAAATGATTTTAAATTCTATCAATTAAAAGCGCTTTTGTCGGGTCGGAAGATTCGAATTTGCATTAATTTATTTCAAACAATACTATTACTAATGATGAAATATGCATTAATTTTTTAAACTAAGTTATTACATATTTTCAGACTATTTTTTTTCTCTCAAATAAACTTGGAAGATTTCAATTTTTTTTCTGAAATTTTTTTGATTTGACAAATTCTCACATTTAAACAAATAAATTTCAACTTTACAGCTATCCAATCCGTCACAAGCGTTACGGTAGTGAAAATAGAATTTCAAACGTAGTGATCGGCAAAAAAAATTGAAAAAAAGAACTGGCAGTCTGTCAGTTCATTACCCAAATTTGACATTTTCTTTTCGCTGCGGCACATCCAATGATCATTTGCTGCTTGTTGTCTTTCTCTTTCATTTTGTACTTTTTTAATTTTACAATCAAAATTTCACCTCAGACAGAGAGACACAAATAGACGAAAAAACATGTAAATTATGTATTTAACATAAAAGCTTTAAAATTTAGACTGAAATTGATAAATTGAATTTTACTCGTTCTTTATCATTTGTGTATGCCTTCGTTAAAATTCTGAGCGCAAATGTTTATTTTGATAATTTTTGAATTATTTCGTTATCGTTTTCTTTTTTTCGCACTGCAAAATAATTAACAATTAAAATAAATTAGCGAAAAAAAAGGAGAGATCAAATTTTTTTTTTCTTCCATTAAATCAATAATTGATAGTAATTTCATCGATCGAAAAAGAGGATGAAAATTTAGCGAATTCTTTCTTTTTTTTAATTTATGAACAATTGAATAGTTTTACTGTGAAAAAATTTTTAACCTAAGAATTTGTTAATTTTAGTGGCACTTTTTTCTCTTCTTCTTTTCCTTCTGTTGACGCATCAGAAATCATTAAACTTTAATGTTTGAACTGAGATGAATTCAAAATGATCACAAAATTTAGACCTCACGAAGATGAATTTAATAGTAATAAAATTTATTCGTTTAAAATTTAATACTTAAAATTATGCGAAAATTAATTGTTACAGTAGTACTTGTGCAATTGTTGCAATTAATCTTTCCATCATTAACACTGAACATACGGCGGCCTTTTGAAATTTAAAACAACCAATGAGCATTTTAGTACTTAATTTTGAAGCTAACTTTATATTACTATTTATTTTTATGAAATTAACTTTATATTATTAATGTATTGATATTTTTGTAAATTTTTATAAAAAAATAAATTACTGAGAAATTGATTAAAATTAAAAATAATCATTAATTAATTGTTAATTTTACAACTTACCATTTGAACTATTTAATGAACTGTTTGTAAGATTTTTAAATCTAACTATTTGCAGTTATGTAAGCGATAAAAATTACAAAGTAATAAGTGCAAAAAATGATAATCTCTGAGTTTACTAAATAAATTTTAATTTCAAAAAAAAATTCAACATAAAGTTATTTTATTGCATACTTATCGTATGTTTATCGTTACTGTACTTTGCTTGTTTACTGTACACTTACGGTACTACACTTTGTAGTAACTTCTAACGAAGTACTTTTATCATCAATTTCACTTCTCTCATCTATTCTTACAACAATGATGTTTAAATAGAAAAATTAAAATTTGATTGAAAAAGCAATGATTAGATAAAGCTGCTGTTTGAATATTTTGATAAGAAATCAATCGATCGGATTATTTAAGAGAAGGAAAGGAAAAAATTTTTTTCATATTTTGATTTTTTTTTTTATGTTCAACTCTATCATATTGTGCAAGGGATGATTACTGATGAAGGAAGAGTGATAAGTAAGTAAGTAATAGTAAGAAATTTAAAAGATTAAATTCTAAGTTAGGTAGATCTGACCTTCCTTCATCAGTATTAACTTGCCAATAAATATTTGTAAAAATTGTCATTCTATAATAAAAGATGAAAAATTTTAATTTAATTTTTATTCCACAGTATTTGGTGTTAATTATTGGCTATTAATTAAAAATTTAAAAATGAATATATTTGCATCATTTGTTTCACTCATCTACAATTATTAGCACCTATTGTTTTGATATAATTTTTTTTTTGCCAAACGTAAGTGAATAGAAATGAGCAACGAGTTAAACTTCAGTTAGGTCAAGAGAAGAAAATAGCGTAAATGCATGCTGCTTGCATGCTGCTTACATGCATATGCATGTTAGGTTAATAAATATGTCAGTTAGTTTTAAAGTAATTTACTTTCTAATTTTTTCAAAAATTGCTAGCAAACATAGTTCACTGACTAAAGTTAATATTTATTGATCTTTTAGGAAATTTTTATCACAGTTGCTTTACTTGCATGCTGCATGCGTAATAATTGTAACGTGAACACATCACGTAATATGTTTGAGAGTAAACAATGTGCGTACTCTACGATTAAATGAATTTCCAAGTTAATTGTACGTCACTTTCGTTCCATATTGAAAATGAAATTACGCGTTTTTAACGCGCCTGTTAGTGTCACATTTATAAGTGCGAGCGTAGTAACAGCTGCTAGTTGATTTGTGTGAAATAAATTTTAGAGATTGCCACAGCGTTGAAGTAATTAAATTTCACATTTCTCTTCATTGTACGTAAATCTAAAATTATTAATTAAAATTTTTTACAGTAAAAATGCGCGAAAATTTATGGGTAATTTTTTATTTTTATTTTGATATCTTTCAAAAGCAAATTTATTTTTGAAAATTCATTTTACACTTATATTACACCGATCTCTATGAAATTTGAAGCTTAAAACTTTCTCAAATTTTACAGCAATCGATGAGATCAATCTAGTCGGTTTCTTTCAAAATGCCTCCGTTTATTTGACGTCACAACGTTTAACTATTGATGATGAAATAGTAATTCATTGAATTCATTCACTCATTCACCAATAACTAAATTAATAATTGACATAATTTTCGAAATTTTCTGCAATGACTAACGCTCACGTAATCCTTAGGATATGACTGATCCTCAGCTCATCAACCTCACGCCTACTGATTAATAAAAAAGATTACGGCAGATCTAAATTATTTTAAAGTTATTATTTCGAAACTTTACTTTCATCCTATATGCTTTCCTCTTCCATCAAATCTTCAATAGCTTTTATGACAGAAACTGCGAATGACACAAATAGTCATTTTTTTGTAATTGAAAATTTCAAATTAAATTTTTTTTTTTCAAAATTCCTTTCTACACTTTGCGTGTAACATTTCTTTCAAATTACAAATGAAATAAACAAAGTGTCTTTTAGCAGTACTACAATTACGAATTGTTTTAGCAAAAATCGAATACAAATTATGCAATTAAGATAATACGTTATCAGATAACATATATTATTAAATAGTACGTAGCGCACGTGTCTTTTCCTTCTCCATATTATTTTATTCACTACAAATGCGTCTAAATCAAGCCATTTCTATTAAAATAAAAATTTCATAAATATTTCATAACTGTTTTAAAATTCGATCGAATAAAACAAATTTTGTCGTATACAACAAATTTAAAAATTTTAGTAACAAAAGTCTGAATTTCGTTTTTTTTTCTTCCTTCTTCAACAACAAATGGAATTTTCCTAAGCTATTACTAATTAAAACTACTAAATTTGCTAACCAATTCTTTCTACTAATTAAATTTCATTTTATGTGTACCGATCGTTGATAGTTATCAATCAGGTTAATTAGTCAATATGCGGGTGATTTATTTCTTATTTCAGTATATCCATCAGTATGTTCTGTCGCAAATTGCAAGATTTAACATATTGCATTTCCTACAACATCAATTTTTTTAACGATAAAGGTATGCTTCAACAACAATTAATTATAAAAAAATATTTATAGGAAATGATATAATTAAAAGCTCACCTGTTTTATTTATAGTACATGGAGCTAAACAATTTCGGAATAAGTACACAATGCTAGAAGAGCTTGGACGTGGCGGTTTTGGTATTGTTTATAAAGCGGAACGAAATGAGGATAAAGCGCCAGTTGCGGTCAAATTTGTTGAGCATAAACGAGTACGAGAATGGACTATGGTTAATTTAATTTAATTTAATTATTAATTTTAAGTTTAAAAATTTATGAATTATTAATCTCGGAAATGTATATATTAGCAGTGAACTTGCATTTTTTTTCGAGAAATTTTATAATTCTTTTAAAACTTTTTTTTAATTAGAAAAATATTATTAAATTGAAAAAAAAATAATTTTCAGAAATGTAAGCAATTAATTCCAACAGAAATTTGTTTGTTGGATTTGTGTCGCAGTATACCGGGTGTTGTTGAGTTAATTGATTGGTTTGCGAAGTATGGTGTTTTTTTTGTGATTAAAAATTATTTGAAATTTTTTAAGAAAAAAAAAATTGATTTCTACGAACATTTATCTCTCATGCATATTTAGTAATCATTTTAGAAACTGTTTCTTTAATGTTTGTTTTATCACTGTAACTCTTTTAGCTAGTAGTCTTCCTAAAAATTTTTTATTTAAAAATTGACAAGCAAATTTAAAAATTTTTTTCGTCAAAGAAATTTAGCTGCAAATGATATTTAAAAGATGAAATATAATTCAATTTGAGTTAAATAAGAATTTCTATCAATTCATTAATTAATTCCACGCACAGATATTACCACATTTTTTTCAAAAAAATTTATAAAAAATTTAATGTTTAATTTAATGAAATGAGACTTAATTTGAATTAACGAATTTTTCAAAAAAAATGTTTTTCTCACTTAATTTGGATGAAAATACAACTTTTTTTTTAGTTCAAAAGGATTTCTAATAGTAATGGAACGACCGCAGCAATGTTTAGATCTATTCGATTTAATTTCAATTTATGGTTATTTGGACGAAGATATTGCACGGTCGATATTCTTACAGATATTGAATACAACTTATTTGTTGTATACCACACATGGTGTCTTTCATCGAGACATTAAGGTAAATTTTTGATTTTAGACTGAAAAAATTAGACTGAAAAATTTTAATTTAGACTGATTTTAGATCAATTTTAGACAGAAAGTAATCAATAAATCAATTTCCATTGAAATGAAAAAAATCTATTGATCGAACGTTTTATTTGTTTTCATTTCATATTTGAAAATAAATAAACGAAAATTGTTTTAAAATGTATTTTCAGTTAATTCATCAAATGACACCAATTTTTAAAATTCAAAAAAAATGCTCCTAAATTTGTAAAATACAACAATTTTAGCGTACATGTGTACTCAAATTGTAATGAAATTAAATTGAACTCATTACTTTTGCCAGGTAAAAATGATCAATTAACAAGTAACGAGTGAAAATTAATATTTCTATTTTTATTTTAACAATTGATTGTTTTTACAATTTAATAAAAGATTGAATTTTAATTTTACAGGATGAGAATGTAATTATCAATATGCATACAGGTGAAGCTATCCTAGTGGATTTTGGTGCTGCAGCACTTATTTCTGAAGCCTGTATTAAAGATTTCCAAGGTTTATTATGCAAATTTTTGATTAGTAAAATGTACTGCAAACATTAATTAAGGTAACCTAAGGTGATCTATTTTGCTGCATATCAAAAAAAGATGAATTTATTTTCTAAACCTTATATTTCAACATTCTATACAATTTTATAAGTTAAAATATAAATTTAATTACTTGAAAACATTAATGCAGAAAGAAAATTATGTATGAATGTTTTTAAAAACTAAAATTTTATCTTTTTTATTAAAAATTTCTTACATTTCAGGTACACGTTTATATTGTCCACCTGAATGGTTTAAACGTCTAACGTATAAGCCAATAGAAGCTACAGTATGGTCACTTGGTATAATTTTATACGTTATGGTTTCTGGATATCTACCATTTCAGAATGAAATACAAATTTGCTTAGGCAGATTTACCACTCCTAAACACATCTCAAAAGGTTTGCTTAATTTTTATGCAACATTCTTTATAACTATTTTAATTTATATTAAAAATTGATTTATCGATTTTTTCTTGAAAATTTAAAAAGTTTGACTTTTCCTAATTTTTTTAAAAAAAAAAAACAAAATTCCTCTCTTTACTATACTCATTTGTCATCAATCATTACTGATGTGAATCTGAATTTGACTCAAATAAATGACGTACGTATTTTAATTTACAGACTGTGAAAATTTGTTGCGTCAATGTCTTGCAGTGACACCGTCTAGACGACCAGATTTGTCGGAAATTTTCAAACATCAATGGTTAAATCAACCTATTGTTACGTATGCTGAATCATTTAAAATTGTACTTCAACGACATTTACAGAGAAAGAAAGAGGCGCAAAGTGAAAATAAACTGAAAAAGAGTAGTAAAATTGAGGAGAACAATAAACAAATCGATAAAAGCGCAAAAATAATAAACGAATTCGCAACAACGAAAAATATTCCCACAAGTAATAGTAATAATAATGATAATAATGATGATAATGACGATAATGATGATACGTCCTCCTGCAGCACTCATTTCACGTAATGTTTATGTCTTTATTCGTTTATTTTTTTTTCAATCATTTATCAATTAAATCGATTTAAATTTGAATTTTGTAAATTAATTTTTAACTTAATTATTTAATGAATACCATCAAAAAAATTTTCATTGTAAAATATTCTCATCCATTTGTGTAATATTCTTTCTTCCAGATCATTGCAAGTTCATGACAATAGCGCTTTTAATTTTGAATTTATGAAAAAAAACCGACATCATTCAAGGTATTTGAAAATGTTTTCATATTTTACTAAACTACTGGTAAATTTTTAACATAAAAAAAGCAAACCCTCTTCGTAATCAATTGAAGAATGCGACAATAGCGCAATATGACAAACGATATATATGAACTTATTGAGTAATTAGCAAAGATTAAATTTGTTATACCTTCTATTTCTTAGCAAACTTTTTAGCAAATATTTGAACTAATTAATGAGAAGGAATATTTCAGTTATGACAATGTTGTGGTGAATGTAGGAACAGATATAGCTACACGACAGGAATATTATCAAACTGATAATACTGTACTGATACGTCCAAGTTCCATCGCGGAAGAATCTGAGTGCAGCAGCAATTCACCGCTCTGCTCGGATTTCGAATCATTCTCTCTGATCAGCAGTGATCCACAAAATTCCGAATCATACGTTACTGCTTTAGAGGAGCAGAGGTAATTTTTATTATTTAAACAACAATTATTATTATTATTATTATTATTATTATTACTATTATTATCATTTATTATTTAATTATCATTTATTATTTAAATCATTTATTATTTAAACACAATTTTCAGAGAATGCTCTCTGCAACAATCGGATAATGCTGTTGCTCCTACCGCAACTGAAACATTCAGTAATAACTCGCCCACTCAAACGTTACTACACTTATCAGATAATTATAGAAATGAAAAAGTGCTAGAAGGAAATAGGCCTATGGAATGTATTCAATTACAAAAAGTGATGAATTCAAAGCTCGTCGCAAAGCATTGGCTTCAGAATTTAGCAGAAATATCCGAATATGAATTTTTGAATTTGCAAAGGCCTTCAATTTATTGTGTAAAAAATCAGCCACAACGAGAAGCAATTGTTAATAGTAATTTATTTCGAATACTTAGCGATGAATCACAACGATCCTCAACTTCAACAATTACGACAATTATTTCGAAATAAATTAATTTTAACTGATATTGTTAAGTTGTACTCTGTCTGTCGGAAGTGCTGTTAAATTAGCTATGTGTATGTCAAAGTGATAAAAATGACTTGGACGTAGTGGAATGATTGATAAGATCAATCGATATTTCATATATTCTCATTCTCATTACGTCATCTTAAAGAATTGAAGTAAACATTGTTCATCGATCTGTTATCATCGCCACTTCATGTTCGTTTGAAATTTGAGCGATATTGTGAGGCGGAAAATTGACGCTTACATTCCATGCTGACATTCTAAAATTTCGATAAATGTCCAATAGAACAGTGAAATGTTGAGGAATTGAAATTGAAATATTTTGTTCAAATTTTAATAATAAACGTTTAGTAGAAGGAGCGGTTACTTCTATCATTTGATCAATAACACTGATTTAATTGTGTTAAAAAGGAGAGGTAATTTTAAAATTAAACTAAAGTTAAATTATGATTGCTAAAAATCAATAAATGTTCATTCATGCATTCAGTAATTAATTTAAAAATTTAAATACTATTGAGTTGAATTTCTTTCAATAATTAATTTAAACGTTATTGAATGTTTTTTTTTTAATTTCGAACTTTAATTGATATTTTTCATATTGATTTTACGTGTGAGTTTAATCTTAATTTAACAGTCTGATTTCAAATTACTAATATCCAACAAATTTTCCTCAAACATTGCAATCAAAAAATAATTAAAACGTTTTTTTCCCAAAGAAAACTGACAAATTAAATTTGATGACACTTATACGACCTACTTTGCTAATAATATTAGTTCGAATTAGTCGTCCATAAGAATGTTGTAATGGCCTGAAATTAGGTGCCACATATTGGGGTTCTTTGCCTTCCGAAATTGTTCGTTGTAGTTTTCGCCATTTGTTTAACTGAAGTATATTCCACCATTAAGCGAAACAGTTTAGGATAAAGTAAACGACAAAAAAAGAACTAAAATGTAAATGTGAAATTCTTAAATTTTTTTGAGTCACTCATTAATATCTATTCAACCAACTCTGATAAATCTTTCTCTCTCTCCCTCTCTCTCTCTCTCTCAAAACCTTTCTGTTAATTCTAAAAAAAAGTCTACATTTGTTCGAGTGATATGAATTGGATGATTAAGTATAATCCAAGTGACTGTTTCATAACATCCCGGTGACGTCATCGATCCTTCGTATGTTACATAATCTGTTAAACGTGGAAATAATTTCCATATTTTCAATTCATAAAGTGTAATACGTTTATCTGAAATTTCTCTCTTCCATTAAAATTAACTGATAAAATTTAATAATATTTCACTAAAGTGATAGCTGAGAAGATGGAAGAAGTTACTTATCGCATTTGAAATTGAAATTATTACTTCTGAAGGATATTTTTTCTGTGAATTCGGTGATTTTCAATAGCGCTTCGTTCGTGTTTTCTTCAACCTATAAATTTTCTTCCATAAGTAATTAGTAATAATAAAATTTTATTCCTTTTAAGAGAAAGATAATTTTAAATTTGAAATGAACTAATCATTTCAACTAAGGTTACTAATTACTTATAACTGGAAATATGAAAAAAATTACAATTTTTGAAAGAAATGACAAAGAAAAAAAAAACATTTACAATTAAAACGCTAACCAAAACAATAATTGAAATAGCAGCAATTCCACGTGGCAACGTCAAAGCTGTCGTAAAATTAGCATATAGATCAGTGTTGTATGTTATTAGTTGAATCTGTAAGAGTAACACTATCTTAGTTTATTAGCTTTCTCTTCTCGTCATATAAAGTCATATAATTTAATTTTGTTAACTATTTGTTATTTTAAAATAATTATAATTGTACTTATGATATTTTTAACATCCAAAATTTATTGATTACCTCCATGGGAAAGTTTCTGGAATTGATGGCGTGCTCTGAGCCGGTCATCTCATCGTTTGAATAATGAAAATCGATCCGTTGTAAGCGGTACTTATAAGGATATAACGGTCCACCGGTAATATTTATCACAGAATAACGACTGTCATAAAGCAATCGTAGTCGTGGCATTTGACCTATGTTCATCATTTCAGCTTTTGCCTAAAAACTATTGCATACTTTTCCTCAGTAACTGATACTGCAAAATATTTTAGATAAAATAGAAGTAAAATAAAAGTAGAAATTTATGATTAATTTATTTGCAACATAATGAAATGTTTTTCAATTTGTTTTAATTCAAAAATTTAAATGTTTGCTATTATTAGAAAAAAAAGGTATTATTATTAGAGTAAGATTTTATTTTTTTTTCAGACTATTTTTTATTATTATTAGAGTAAGATTTTTTTTTAGAGTAAGATTAGTATAACTTTCAAAGATTCTTTTTAAATATAAATAACACAAGTAATTTTGATGTAAACTTAAGAGCTACTTAATTTAAACTTTAAGCTAAAATTAACACTTTAATTTATATCGTTTACAATATCATTTTTCCTATGATAAAATTATAAAATAAGTAAATTTAAAATTTATTCAACTCGTTCAACGTAGAGCTTTTTAAAATAAACTGTTCAAAAGCTTACCGATATTTGATCTATTTTAATATCACTCAACCGTGGATCGAATAAAATTGATGATGGCTTAATGTTTATTGGTGACTGCATCTTTCCCTTTGTACACATTTTCCACCTCTTACTTAATAAACCCCAAAAGTCAGGGCCTATAAAAAGTTTACATTTAATCCGAAAAAAAATTTTTAAATTTTGGCTGTTTCCTAAGAAGGGAAAATGTGCATATATATTGCTCTTTTTTTCTCTCTTTGTTGATTGCTAAATTTTAAAAGGAAAAAAAATGAAATTACCTCCAAAAAGGTCATTATCATAAGTCCACGGATAGTCGTTCATTCGTAATGTTCTTAGTTGTGGATAGAACATCGCAAGGAATAAAATGATTGATGTCATACTTGAACTATCGAAATGACTCTATCCGATAGCAATCAAATGAGCAATTTGATTTTCCTCATTGATTTCGCTTTCTAATAATAATAATAATAATAAATAATAATAATAATAATAATAATAATAATAATAATAATAATAATAATAATAATAATAATAATAATAATAATAATAATAATAATAATAATAATAATAATAA
>JABVXW010000707.1:0-13480 GCA_013365375.1 Litomosoides brasiliensis | reverse complement strand
CTTGATATCAAGAGCCTTGTGTCGAAGGTTTTGCAAAATTAGTGCTGCTGTTGAAGTAACGTCTACAGCATTGATATCGGTGTTGTTTAGATGAGCATCGTTCCGAGTATCGCAAAGGAGTTGAATCACCAAGATATTTGCGCAGTGGCTGAAGTCGAAGAAGACGGTATCGTTTTCACTTTCAAGTCGTCGATCGGTCATGGGTACCTGTTGCTCCTTAATTGTAGGTGCAATTGAGAAGCAAGAAGCAAACAGGTTAGAAGCAACGGGTACCTTGACAAAGTTCAAAACCATACATTTTCGTTTAATGGCTCGAATCATCAAATGACCGCTAAATCATTGTCCGAATCCTTCTTTCATAAAACGCAGCTACGTTTGTAAATGACGCGAGTTTGCAGTGTATAGTATTTACTCGCAACAAGCAGTTCGGACGTGAGTGTAAACGGGACGATATGCATCTTAATACTTTTTTCTTGAAATGCTGCCTTTGCATTGACGTTGTCTTTGCTGAAAAATCAACACGTTTGCTAAATGCTTTCGTGTTTCGTGTTTTTTTTTACTTCAGTTGTACCACACTCTTCTGCTAATATTCACGTTTACGATTGAACGAAACTGTATAGCTGTTAAAACGTTAAAATCCATCCTCTTAATTGGTGTGGCATTATTTTGGAAATTTGTAAGCAGAAATCGTTGTTTTAATGTATTGTGGTGAAAATTGAAAAACTGAAGATGATTTCTGCTAAATTTTCTAAGTGATCGAGGAACAAGCTTCTAAGAATCCAGTTACTTATTCTTTAGCAATTTATTACTGATTCTGTTTTTTTTTGAAGTTTAATTTACTGTTAAAATTTCTAACCTTTTTATTTAATATTGAATTGCAGTACTTTTTGGGATTTTTTATTGATATTTTTGCAGTGCTTCATTTTTGGTTTTTCTTGCTTCCGGAACTTACTAATTGTATTTTATTGCTTAGTGTCAATTATAAAAAGCTATTAGCTATTATAGTGGAGTAGTGTTGCCAATTATTTCTAAATAATTAATGTTATAATTTAATAAAATTGCATTTTTAATTCAAACTACTCAGTTTTTTCTCTCGTGAGAAAGTTGAAATTCAAATGATGCAGTCTAGAGATTGAGAGATATGGTGTGACCGTTGCGAAAAAAAGGATGCATGGATCAAGTCTCTCTGATGTTCTCCCTTTTATCTTTTATTATTTTTTAAATTCTGGAAAGAATTGAAAATAATGAAACTTCTGTAGCTCACCTTTCAGGGAGGAAGGATATGTATATACAGTGATTTTAAGAAATAATGTTTTTCATTTCAATTCAAGCAAAGTGACATTATCATTCGTTTTCTGTTTTGTTTTAAGATTGCATTGATACATACATTGCGAAATATATTTTGTAAATTTGAGAAATTTCGTTTGAAAAATTTTTCTGTATTTGACGGATATAAAGAATGAAGCAAATGTCGATCAGCTAATACAATTATTAATAGTTGTAATATATTTGAAATAAATATTTACAGTGAATGAAGAATTAAGCATATATTCTTTTCAAATGTAATTTTAAATGAAATGTTTTGCTTTGAATATTACAATTAGCAGTCTCAGATACGAAATTAAAACGAGTAATAAATTTTTAATAGTCACGAAATTTAGTCAAATTTTAGATCGTGTAGTAAAGTAATTGTGAACTCATTTACTTCATATGATTAAGTGACTTTCAACAGATAAGCTCAATTCGTGAGCTATTTCAATTTGTAAATTATTAGAAAAATTTAAGAATGGTGCTATGAAATTAATCCATGAAATACGATTTTAAGTATCAAATAGCCAGTTGTCTTTTTTCTTCTTCAAGATCAACATCAATTGTGAGCAAAGTAGGAAATAAAATTTCCGATGTAAGTCTGAACTAGCTGTATGGAAGAAAGACGTGAACATTAAATTGAACCGTATATTGAAATAAACCTCTTATATATATATATATATATGTATATATATTTGTTTTGTTTGTTTGTTTATTGTTTATTGGCTTGTTTGTTTATTTATTTACTTATTATGGTTTATATTAAATTTATATATATACATATATATAGCACCACGTGAGGGTTTTCAAGAGGTGAACTGCAGTGAAAGATTTTTGTGGTAAATTTATGTTATGATAAGGTTTGGCTTGATAGCCAAATTAAAATTGACTTTTTTAAATTTTGAAAAATTATTCCAACTCCGTTTATTTATACATTTAGATATTTGTCTAATCTCATTGTTGTGATTTGTAATTAATATTTAGGTGGAACAAAATGTTAGTTATGTCTATCTAATAAGTACCATACTCAGTGGTATTCTTTTGACATATTTTAAACTGTGTGAAGTGATTGCAAATATTAATCAGATAAACCTGTAATGAAACTATGAAAATTTAATTTCAGCATTTAGAACACTTTTAAGAAAATTTAATAAAAAGGAAAAGAATAGATTAAAATTTCACACCAAATAATGAATAAAAAAAAGGAAAAATCAAGATAATATTTTATCTGACAGCATGAAAATGGTACGAGAATAAATGATTATAATGAAAAAAAATAATTAAAAGGAATTAAAAATCATTAATGAATTCACGATCACTTGTACCAGTGATCAATAACTTCCATTTCTTCAACAAATGAAAGAATTTTTGTTTTTATTTTTTTTTCAAGTCAATTCAACATTTTTCTTTTTTTTGATTGGAAAATATGATTGTTATTGAGCAGAAAAACATCCATGTTGAGTTGATTGAGCACACAATCAACCTAAATGTGAATGTGAAAAAGAAGTAATAAAAAATATTGAAATTTAGTTTTGAATATATCACAGTATAAAAGGAGAAAAACATAATGTCACGTGGTATTTTTATTACCGTTCTCTCTGCTACTGAAATAAGAGTAATACGATATGAAAACGATATAAATCACTAAAATTAATTAAAATATGTCACACATACACATGACTATTATATTAAAGCTAATGGAATAAATTTTGGCACACAATAAAAATATTATTTTAAAGATTAAATTTAAATTAAAAAAATTCTATGAAAGGACTACAGATGTTGCAGGGGTCAATACATTAATTGTTCGCATTGCTGATGTCGTATCAACAATATTGTTTAATGTTTGATTCGCTAACAATTGCTGCTGTGGTAAATCCTTTGATGATAAATCACCCTCAGCATTAGTGGAACCGGTACGATGACCTGTAAAAAGTATAAGTTACTGGTTTTTAAAGCAAAAAAAAGAGGGAAACAAATTATTAAGTTAATATGAATTTGAAATCAGTTCATTTGTTCAAATTAATTAACGAAAATACATTTGATATGTAGTAAGTTAAAATTTGAAATAAAAATTTTATAAGATTCTAAGGCAATGAGAGTAACAGTAATTGTCATTTTCCATCATTTCAATCTACAAAAACGAATGGATGAAGTGTGAGAGTAAAGTTTCTTTTTTTTTTCTTTTGCAATTTTTGACTCAACGACAATAAGAACATTGAAGAGAAGGGTACTTGGAGTTTTTTCAATTTTAACTAAAAGTTTTAAATGTTTTTTTTTTCTTTTAATTCATACAAATTATATCAGTGATATTTGGATATTATTATGCAAATCATATAGAAGTGGAAAAAACGGCAAAAGTGTTATTACCGGAATTTGCTACTTCGAAAATATTTTCTGTTGTTGCTTTCTTACACTTTGTACGAGTTAAATTTCTTTCCTTTACTTTATATTCTAATGTTGAATGTGGTACACCGTAGAAGCTACCAGCACGATGTACCGACATTTCACCACGACGCACTGATCGGACTGCTTCATCAAGTGCATCCTTCTTATACTTTCTGCAAATGTGCTAAGCAATTTAAGTAACTCTTTCAAAGAGGTTGACAGTAGGAATAATTTTTATGGTAGCAGAAACCGGTTGGGCATTATTCAGATCGGTAAAACACTGGAAAAGAGACGGAGAATGGTTTTAATTGGTGAAGTTTGCTTAGGCCTACGTACGATGTAGTTTGAAATAATTTAGATAGAAATCATTTGGTCAACATTTGAAGTAAACAATGTACCTGTACTGGCCTCGTTTTGGACGCGACTTTTTCCAATCAGATTGACTTTCGGTACTGTTTGTCGGACTTCTACCGATTTTCTTTCCATCTGTATGAGCATTCTTTGGTTCAGGAATTTGTTGAGCAAATGGTGACCAAAGTAGCTTTTTGTTTTCCATCATCGTTCCATCATTTGCTACAATTTTAAATTTATACCAGACAGTTTACATTTTTTGATAAAATTTACGAGTACTAAAATGAAGGTTAGTGACAATACCGTTGATTGGTTGTTGATTTGCAAAATGAGGCTTATTATTTGGACAAATGTCCTGAATAATTTCTGGCACCGATATACCATCAATTGTTATAAATGGTTGCGTGGGAGGTAAAATAATCCTGCAGTAATATTTTAAACTTTAACAATAGGTTTTGTCTTTTATCTTTTAAAATTTTTAACTTTTTTTTATTTATCCTTATTTTAAAACAATTAATTAGAAATAGATAAAAAGTGAATTTTGTCCCACCTTGTAGAAGAAATATTAGGATCATTTGGAAAAGGCAAGGTGGTAGCTGATGGTGAGTGAGCTCTGTTCGATGTTATCGTCGTAGTAAAACTATTTGTGCGTGTCTTTCTTCCACCACTACCATTTGTACGCTGATCCTCAGCTGCGTCAAGTTTATAGATCTTATTGCGTAATGTTGATCTATAAGACACATTTATTAAAATATGTTATGCAAAAATTGATAATTTAATTACTTTAAATTGACAATATTTGTAATCGTAAAAATCAATAATTTAATCGCATGGATAATTTGAACGACAAAAAAAAATCAAACATAAAATTTTGGTAAAAGAAAGGTAGAAATATTATATCGTAAGTAATTATTCGTATTTTTATTCAAAGTTATGCAAAATTGATTCACTTTGAATATATATTTTGCAATTAAGGAATAATTAATATTCTTAGCATACAGCTATTTTTTTTTAAAAATCTTTTTAAAATTTTGTTATTGTTAAAATTATGTTGTCAAATTATGTCAATAATCTTAAATAATAAATACTGATAAGACCTTGGTATTCCGTAAACTACGCTAGCTCGTCGTGTTCCAAGCCGACCACATCGAATATCTTGTACAGCAGCATCTAAATCCGCTTGCGTGTAATTTCGTTTACTCATTGTTGAATACATTGTTCGTGCTCCAACGGTACTTTTTGAATGACTAATTACAGAATTATCTTCCTCATCTCTGTAATATTATCTGTTATAAATTACCATATAACAATGATATTTATAGTTAAATTTATTAATTTAATTAAATTTTGTTTTAATAAAATGTTAACAATATTTTTTACACATTATTTTTTTCCTTATTAACAATAAATAAAGCATTAATAGAGGAACTTCTTTATCTTAGGCAAATTAATTGCTTAATTCATTAATTTATAGCTATTAAAAAGTTTAATTAATTAATTAGCCAATCTATGAAATGACAAAAAATTTTAAGTAATTTTTAATCACTATAATTATTATTATCATATTAGGATATATGCAATAGCATAAAAAATTTAATCAATAAAGGATAAATTTTTGAAATTTTGAATTAAAAAAAAAGTAATTTCAAAATAAAAAAAAAGTATTAGAAATTTTTACATACTTTAAAAGAGGATTAGATGATTTATCCGATATGACATTAATTAGTGCTCGTAATCGTCTTCCATCTCGAGAACTATGAGCAGCAGATGATGCAGCACATTGTGTAGCTGCTTGAAGAGCACGACGTGAACTTAGATCTAACGGTTGATCTTCCTCGGCTGTTTCATTACTGCTATTTTCTTCCGTATAGATTGCGGTCGGTCGCTCTATCAATGTTTCATTGCCAAATGATGATTTTGATAATCCTGTAATAACAACAATACTAATATTTCTCTACCTAAACCACAATTAATTTATAGCTCAATTATATTAAGAGCTAAATTTAATAAGTTACACTTCTCCCTTAGTCTTAAATGATAGCTGTAATTATTCGATGAAAATAAAAAAAACGTTTTTAAAATTTTTTATTAGAAAATTAATTCCTTTTTTAATTAATTTTTCGAATTTCTTAGAACTGTAATTAAATACATTCATTATATCACCTTTTTTTTCGTTCAATTACCCATTTTGAAAGATTATTTAATCAATTAGAAAGCTATATAATATGTGACATATCAAACAAGAATGTAACACTATCCAGATTGTTTTTTTTTTTGAAGAAGAAGAAGAAAATTAAGAATAATCTAATTTAGGTGATGAAAAAAAATTTCTAAAAATTTGATTCACATTTTAATTTTTCTTATAAAAAAAAATGAAGCGCTATCATAAAACTTAGCACTTCATTTATTGTTACGCTAATTTATAAGTTTTAATTTTTGCTATTTTTTTTTCCTCACCAGTATATAAAATTGAAATGTTGTTATTACTACACGTATGAGCCGGTCGTTTCACGTTGTCTGATTGAGTAGATATTGAAGAAATCATATGTTGCATTAGCTGATGATTTGTTTCCACATCACCATTTTCTTTACCACCCATTAAGGTATTTCTTTTCGGAGCTAACAAATACTGCTCGCTAAGTGGATTATGCTGTTTTTCTGAAAATAATTTTTTTTTATTTGCTCAAATAAAAATTTTAAAATTTAATTGTATAATGAAAGAAATATTGGATATAAATTTATAATTTAGAAAAAAAAGAAGAAAGAGTTCAAAATAGCGAAAAAAAAAACTTAACCTTTGACGCACATTGAAAATGGATATCTTTGAAAAATCAGAAGAAAATTTTCTTTTCCAAAATAAAATTAAGATAATGAGAGAGAAAAAAAAAGAAAAAACATTTTGGAATATTGTGATAATTAATTAATATTTCTTAATTGTCTTGTTGATGCAAAACTTTAATTATAGTATAGCGACTGCATTCATAACACAGCATTATTATGATTGAAAAGCTATAATTAACACGTCTGTCATTATTACTAACTTTTGATATCATCAAAATTATTAACCTTAAAATTCTTCCAAAAAACATTTATGAATATTTTTTTTAATAAATAATGATATCACAACAGACACTGCATTCAACTCTATAATATTAACAATAAATAAGTAAATAAATAAATAATATACTAATTAATAAATAGCAATAATAGTTAATAATTAATAATTAATAATTAATAATAATAATAATAATAATAATAATAAATAATAAATACTAATAAAAGTAACGATATAGTATACCCGATGAACGTTGGGAAGTGATTTGTTGTAGCAACATGTTCGACGTACTCCATTGTAAAAGGCTTTGACAAAATAGCTGATTCGCTATCTCAGCTTAAAACATTTTCATTTACTTATAATTTTTAAAAAAAATATCAAAAGAATTAAAATCCAATATTGTAATTGTTTTAAATTTCATTTTTCCACATTTACATTTTTGTGGCAAAATTTATCGAAACTAATTTATCGCTTTTTCCTTTGAGAAGTAATTACATTTTTTTTTTGACTTTAGAATATTATAAATAGTTCAATATTTCATTTTCAAAATATCTTTTAGATTTAAATATTAAAAAACATAAAATTTTATTTTGTTTAATGATAACGAAAAAGCAAAAAAGCTTTTAATATCTCATCGATATTAACAAAAAAAAAAATTTAAAAAAAATGAAAGAAATGTTTGATGATGTTATACTTTGGTGGTCATACAGAATAATTTAGCTTTATCTTGAGCTTTTATCAGCTATTTTCATGCGTACTTCTTTCTCGCTATTGCCGAATTTATTTTTTTTTTTAAAAAAATTGCCTTACACAAAACATTTACAAATTGAAATATTTATCAAAAAACAATTATTAGCAATTATTTTGCAGTAGTTTTCAGCAATAATAACATTTGGATTTCTTACAACGAAATAGGCTGTTAGAAGTAATTTATTTGAATTATTTGAGGTGAAATTTCAAAAAAAAAAAAACTAATTTATGTTTCTAAAAATTTTAACTTTTTTTTTCCCAAATGATCAATTTATGGTCAATTTTTTTAAAATATATTAAATTAAAAAAAAATAAACAAAAAGATAAAGTTTAAAACTTACGAAGAGGCACAAATGGCGTCATCACAGGAAGAGTGGATGGTGTACAAATGTTTGAAAATGGCTGCATGTAAGACAAACGTGATTGTGATGAACTAACGGATGATTCCACGTTTCCGTTTCCTGCACTTTCCGGTGAGCTATTCGTTGCGTTTTGCTTTGAGCAACCGGCACCGTAACACTCATTATCGCTTGTTGTATTTTCATTTTCATGTTCGATTTTCATTGAATCCTAAACAATAATTATTAATTCATTTTTTTTTAAAATTTTTTTGTCTAATTTGACCAAATTATTTGACATTATTTCTTTATAAAATAAACTGAAAAAATAATTGACAGAATTAATTCCTACATATAAAGCTAAAAAAAAATTATAATGAATATTATCAACAGTTACTAGAGTAATTAATTATTAATTAATGAAAGTACTAAGTGAACTAAATTATTTCTTTTACAGACGTGTTAAAAATTATAAAATAACATTAGAATTGCCAGTTGTAATGTATTTTAATTACTAAAAATAATTTAACGAAGAGAAAAAGTAGGAGAATTTAACTGTGAAACTAATTTCATGCTACCTTCCATTACCCATCTTGCTTGCTGTCTTTTTTTTTCACATTTCACTTTCAATTTTTCATGATTCTTTTTTTCCATTTTTTTTTTAAAAAAAAGAAGCTTAGGCTTTCTATTTATTCAATTATCGGTTTCTATTTTTGATATTATATTGCTACAAATGCATTTTGCACAACACTTTTGCGGATGAATTTAAAAGTTCGATGAATTTTTCATTATTACTTCTTACCTTTTCGGTGTAATCATCCGTGAATACGCGTAAACCGTCACAAAATGGACATTTTTCGGTGGGTGACCAATCTTCTACAGTTGTACTACAATCTGTTTCTGGTTCTGTAAAAAAAAAGAAAAAAAAAAGAGTGAAATGTTGAAATTGTTAATCGTTTCAGGTAACATTTTTCAAATCATTCCATTCTATCACTTTCACTTGCTAATCTTTGCAATAATTGGTTAATTTTTGTTACCTTTAAAAAATATCACTTACTGTTACGTAAATTTAAATTATTTTGTGTTTGCAAACTTAGAAGAATTTTTGAAAAAAAAATTTGTTACAAATTATAAGCTTTAATGTTTACAAAAATTAATGTATTGTATATTTTTTAAGAAAGCGCACAAACAACAAAATGTATTTTGTACCACTCAGTCAAAAAAACAAAAGAAAAAAAAACTAACATTAAAAATGTAGAGAATAAAAAAGAAAAATGAAAAATGAAAAACATTTCTCGCATCTGAGTGTTTTTTTTTAAAAGCTGATGTAAAAAAAAAATTTTGTAAAAATTTTGTATTAGCTAGAAGGCAAAAAAGCATCATAAACTATTGTAATAGATTTTTATCACAACTACTGCAAATTTTTGCTACTTTTTAACGAATTAATTTCAAATGCAAGTTATTACAAAAGAAAAAAAAAACGTATGAAATGATTTCAGAATTTACAAAAACATATGATCTCATTTTAATGATACAATCATTTCCCTTCGTTTTCTCTTTCTCTACATCATTTATTACACACCGTAAATTTGCTATTTAATTATGCTAATCGGAAAAAAAAATAAAACAGAAAAAAAAAGAAAACACTGAGATTCAAAGAAGTCGATTGGTTTTTTTTTTCGGAATTTAAAAAATTATCAGAATACACTTTTAAAACATCAATTAATACATTTATTTTAATTGAAACAAATGAAAACCTATAGTGAGAGCGGTTGAGATAACACTTGCAATAGATTGGCATTGTGAATTTTTTGACATATAACGTTTGCTTACTTGTCCAAAACCTAAAAATGTTGCACCAAAATTAATATATTTAAAAAAAAAAGAATATATGTGCATAATATATTATTGATTTCAAGTTGATTTTTTTTAATTGCAAAAATTAAAATTGCAAAAATTGAAACTGAAAATTTTACTGACTTTCTCAGACGATAATAATTAAATCATTTATGAAATTTAAAATTTTTAGCAGATAAGTTTTTATTATTAAAATTAATACAGTGCAGCTAAGTATTGTTATGCAGCAAAAATCACTTCTGTTATAATTTTTTTTAATAGAAATTAATGAAAGAAGTGTTTTTGAGATATCTCATTACTTATCTAACATAGAAAGTTATATAAATTAAAAAAGCTTTTTAAAAATACAATAAATACAGTTTAAAATAATTGAAAATATACACAAATAGATGTAATATTACACTAAATGATAAGAATTACAAATAATTACAGTATAAATTTAAATACTACAGTAATCAAATAGTCAATGATGTGGAATAATTTATTTTTTAATAAATATTTTTAGTCTAATATACGATGATAAATGTGTTGCTTAGAGTTACCGTAGAAAGCTAGAAAAAAAAGACTATCTCATCCTATTCTATTTTCCAACGCTAAATATCCAAATGATTTTACAAATTATTTGATAGATATTTTTTTTCTGCATCTTTTCTATTTTCTGCTTTTTTTTGCTTGCTCTTTCTGCTTTAATCAAAATATTTTTCTTTTTTTGCAGAAAACAATTTGTTACAAAAATTTGACTTTAAAATAAAAATTCTTTTAATAAAGTTTAAAGTCTCCCAGTACTCTTTGAGAAAGAGGGAGATGGAGAATTGGTATAAAAAGAAAAATTAGTTATGTAAATAATTATTTCAATAATATTTTGATCACTTATTTTTTTAAATTTATAACTAAATGAAACATTTTACTAATTTCATTTGTTTTCATTCAATTTAACATTCTACTTTACCGGATTCATTTTTGAGTCTTAATTTCTGCAAATCATTCCTATAGTGTAATTCAGCTTGCAAATTTCAATGTTCGATTTATTTTCAATTTTTAGAAAGCTAACAAATCTAAGTGAAATTGAAATGTTTTTTCAGAGTTGTGTGGCTAGATCTTCGAATTACTAAACAAATGAGAAATAACAGTATCATAGCTTTCAACATTTCAATCACTAATTTTTACTAATTCATTTCAAGTACAGTAAGTTTTCAGTAATGTATTTCACAGGCAAATACATTCAATTTAAAAATCGTTCAAAGTAAAATGTTACTTCAATGCTTGCAAAAATTATTGCCTAAAAATTTCACACAATTAAAAGTTAAACTTCTCAAATTAATACAAATTACAACTAAACAATTCAGAAGTAAAATTCAGAATGACAAAGTGACAAAAACAAAAATCACATAAATAGCATTTAATGACAATTAAATTAACATTTTGAATTTATAATCAATAAAGGAATAAAAAAGCACATTATCGATGTTAAATATTTTTTATTGTATATTAAAATAAACGAGAAATTTAATTTTAACTAAAATTATTTTCTTTTTTTTCATTTTTTATTTTTTTTAAAAGAAATTTCAGAAAAAGAAAAGAAACGAAGCAACTTTTTTCTTTTCAAATCCAATTTTTATGTTAATATTTGAACGGTCAAAAAAAAAACGAAAGCCAAAAATGGAATGAAATAAAATAAAAATAAATGTTTTCTCTCAGTAATTTCAAAACGATTCAACAAATTTTTTAAGCAATTTTCCACCACATCCAATTAACAACATATCTACTGAAAATATTCGTTGCTTTGCCTTATAACGAAAGCAATTTGCTTTTTTGTCCATTTTATCTCATTTCTCATTGCTTCTCTCTCTCTCTCTCTCTCTCTTTGTCTCTCTCTCTCTCTCTTGAGCATTTCTCTCTTCTCTTCGTTTTTTCTTTTGCTGGAATTGAGGATTAAAAAAATATAGCGAAGTTACAGATTTTTTTTTTGTCACAAAGATATCGTCATTGAATTAGTTGACAATTTCGAAAATGTAATATTAGAATGGACAAATGAAATTTGATGTCTTTTCGTTAAATTTCTCTTAAAATATTAATTATAGAAATTTGCTTAAATTTTTTCTTTTCGATTAAATATTGAAATTACTGTTGAAAAATGAAAAAAATGTTGTTATTGTAGGTGAAAATTTAAAGTTAGGAAAAAGAGAAAGTAGCCATTTTCAAACAATAATTGTAATGTAAAAGTAATAAAATGTAATTAATGTAATTGTAAAAATACAATTTTACAAAAATATTAGTAAGTGAATGATAAGAAAAAAATAATAAGGTATGAAGTGATAAAAGACTTTATTATATTTTTGTATTTGTCATGTATTTTATGCTCTATAAAATTAAGCATAGAACATTTATTAGGATTGATGATCGATCCATCTACCAATTCAGAGGTATTTGATGACGCTACGTTATAGCAACAAAAATAATAAATGTCAAATTGGATAAAATTTTAAAAATTTCGGGACGAAAAAGAGATTAAAAAGGATCTGAAAAAGAAACAATGGGGGAAAATTGAATGAAATTTTCATAAATTCATACATTAAATTATTCGTTAAAATAGCGAATGAGTTATTTGTAAGAAAATAAAAATTGATCGCTCAGTTTTATTACGTAAATTTTAGCTGTTACAGAATGAAATTTGCTATAAAATTAATTTCACTCTCGTTTATGCAATGTTATCATTTTTGCTGTTAAAATTCAATTTTATTTTTTGTTTTTTTTAAAAGTATTTTGATTTTGTAAACCTGTAATATGTGTGAGGTAATTTTGCACACTTTTTCATATCTATCTATCTATCTATCTATCTATCTATATATATATATATATATATATATATATATACATATAACTTATAATAATTAATAATTTCAAAAAATGCTATACATAAAGAATTCTTAATAGTAATTAATAATTTTAAAAAATTTCTAAGTTTTTTTTTATTTTTTGATTTATTTTAACTGTTAATTTTTTATAGTAAAAACTAATTGTTTGTATGCAAAATGTGTATGCAATATATTTATATATGTTAAAATTATTTGATAAAATTGATATGATAACAAAACAGTGAAAAATTACTGTTTGTTATTAAAAATATCCATTGCTTTAAATATTAATTTTTCGTTGCTATGACAATCTTTTCCACAAATCTTTTTGCATTCTTATCACCCTCATCTCTCCGCCCCAAAACATTATCAAACTTTTCCATATTAATTGGTTTTTTTTTCTCTTTTTTTTTTGGAAATTTTTTATTCTAAATAAAATAAATTTGATTGAATGAAATGATTTTAAATAAGCAAATGTATTATTATTATTATTATTATTATTATTATTATTATTATTATTATTATTATTATTATTATTATTATTATTATTATTATTATTATTATTATTATTATTATTA
>JABVXW010000706.1:0-13492 GCA_013365375.1 Litomosoides brasiliensis | reverse complement strand
ATATATATATATATTATATTTTAGTACTAAGTTTACAGAAGAATTAAGCAGTGAATAAATCTTTGCAAAAAGTTACTTCCCTACATATAAATAATAAATCATAAAAAAGCATCGCTTTCTTCATCATCATCATCACCACCATCGTTTGTACAAACCGAATGTGATCCATTGGATGTCCTTCTCTCGTGGATCAACGCACCGGAATCAGTGTTCAGGAATATACAGGGATGAACTCGTGATGAACATGGTGAAGCGTCATTCTGAACCGATCGAGCTGCTGCTGCTGCACTTGTTGTACAGGATGTTGCGCTGCGGCGTGATTTCTTTGCTTTCTTCAACATTTTAGCCTAAACATTTAAAACACACTTATAGTATGATCTATAAAAATTCATTTAAATTCCACGCAAAAATATCTATTTTTCAGCTAAAAAATGGTAATCTAAATAAAAAGACAAATTTTGAAAACTCTTAAAGAGTTTGATTAATGGTATTTTTGCATGAATTGTTGATTAAGTAAAACTTCTTTTTGTTTTGACATTGTGGAATAAAGTTAAATCTATGAGATTTTAAAGTTCTGTATTGAGGAGTTTGGGAATAATGAGAAAGAGTCGAAAACATTACATCACAATCTTTTCATTTTTGTTCATTTGTTTTACTTTTATATATTTTATATATTTGAATAAAATTTTTGTTTAATGATAATTTTTCATAAGGCGTGAAAGTATTTTAGAAATTATAGCTCCTGAAAACGAAGCCTTTGTTGTGGAATGCATACTACGATAAATCAGGTTATAAGGAGCTATTCATCCTATGTGCTTGAAGGAAAAACCATTAACTCCATAGCTTGAAATTTTAGAATTCATGCTACCCAAATTGTCTATTTCAAAGGTCACTCGGTGGTGAAAATATAGATAAAAAGACTGAGTAAATTCTCAGTGAATATTACAAATTATGTTGATCTGTACTTAAAGTACGCAATCGAATTTGGTACAAACCACTCGTAACTATCTCGAAGTCGAGACAGAATCTTGGAAAGATAATCTTGAACTAAATTTCATTTTTATCTGAATTCATTTGAAACTTATTGCAGAAAAGACATTCTGCAATTTTGGCAACTAAATAGTCATATTAAAAGCAGTGGGTGATTGTTTCGCATTTCATGGAAGCAGGCAAAAATTGCACTTTTGATAACCTTAGTGGATAAATGAGGCAAATAATAGAACACGTCTCAAGCTAACAATACCAATGAGGCTAGTATTAACAATGATAAATAGTGACAAAAATTGAAAGGAATCCTTACTTTAAGTGCAGACTTCAGAATTGTTATAGTACCAGGCGGTTGTATGTGTGGTTCGCCGTCCACCTGTACTGGCCATTCTTCATGTGTCGTAATTCGTATCTGCAAGAAAAAATACATCAGAAAAAAACTTAGTAAGAAACATCGAATCTCAAAAATTGATCGTTCTGTTCAAAAGAGTTGAACTTGAAGACATTTCTTTACGAGTCCTCATAATTATAGTGATGACAAATTACACGTTAGTCCGGAAGTCTCAAAAGATTTTCACTGTCATGCGCAAATTATGCAGTTCGGAATATTTACTCGATAAGTGGGCAGCAGGAATAATTTAATATTGTGAAATGTTCAAAAGTGCAATATATGATTGTGGTTAGACGCGCAAATGCCCCATTGTTTGTACCGAAAAAAAAGATAAATTTGACAATTTTAACCGAACAGCAATAAACTAATCCTACCAGTGCTGCATTATTTACAATATTATTTGCAACTGGCTATAATTTCAACCCCAAATCTTTATGGTTAAGATTTGCCGGATTTCAAGCGCGCCGGAAAACTCTCACGGTCTATCTTTGTGCAAGTGCTGCCAAGACAAATATCACCAAAAAAAGCTTTAACTTACACTTCCTCCTTGAGCAATTCTTATACCAGCCGATAGTTTGGACTGAATAAGGCCTAGTCGAGATACATCTGAGATACCAACCACCTTAAAATAGCAAATTGTATAAATATACAAGTAAAGGAACAGCAATTTTCATTCGGAGGGAAAAATGGTAGTTACAAATTTTTTTCAATAACAAAATTTTGATATTAAAAGTATAAAAGAATAAAATTATGCACTATCTAACTTCCCTTTATGAATGACGAAACCAGTAACAATAATGAATAAAAACTATAGAAAATGAAATGTAAAACTTACTTCAAGCAGTCCATCATAATGTGTCGGCTTTTGAAACTGTCCCTCTTCCTTTGCTGTTCCCCAAGGATTTGCTCCACTCCCCCAACTGAAAATTATTTTTACTTCAAATAGCGGAAACTGTTCGTCGTATTTTAATACTAGAAATATGGATTCAATATTTTAGATGTTAAAGTCTACAAGATCAAAAACCACTTCACAGGGTGGGACAAAGAATCGAAACTGTTTTTCAGTGATTGCAGCTCATCGACTACGACTACAAATAATAAATGGAAGAAAACAAATCGAAGTTTGCTAGTGCTTTATTTATTCATCCTTCGTACTTTTTAACTCCAAAAAAAGTGAATGCAAAAAATTAAAGTTTAAATCAAATTTTATACCTCAGCAAGTTTAACACGATGATGCCCTCTATGCACGGCAATTCGATTATTTTACCATCCACTTCTAATTCAATCCGTCTCCAAAGATCTTTACATGTCCTCTCAAAAAGAGCTTTTTGCAAACCGATTTTTACATATTGCGTTTTATTAAACAAACGTGAACTGAATTTTTCTGGATTCGCATCCCTCTGAAACAATATGTTATATCGAAATTTTTTGTACAATCACCATATTTGACAAATTTTGCACATCGCTGTGAGCGATCAAATAGTGTTGTCATATGAAAGACAATGTTTCTGAAACTTCAACTAAACTGAGAAGATAATAAACTATCATCAGCTAGGAGAATCATTAAGCTGAACTACTGATAGGTCGTCCTCAAACAGTTCGTTCTTTTTTACTATAATTGGTTTTATAAAAGTTTTCACGCACTTATTAACTATTCTGGTTTTGTGACTTTATGACCTATAAAGCAAATAGTTATAACCTTGTTAAGTGAACAGGTATAGATTTAACCTTATTATGAAATTTCAAGCAAACATCCGCATCGATTCCAATCCCAAAATAATTATTCATTATAATCATTGAAGTTTGGTCCTCTGGATTGCTCATCATTTGTTCTGCATCCGGACTCGGTCCAACACTAGATGTTGTTGGCGGTTGTGAGCATTCTTCTTCGTGAAAAACTACTGCCCATCTGCAACTTTTGATTTACCAATTTCGAAACGATTACAAATTGCGATTTCTTTACATTCTTCTAAAGGAAGCCATGTGCTACATATGGAAATGAGACGTCGTAACAAAATATTTCCATTACAACATGATACTTCCATACCATAAATGTTTTCCAAGCAATTTAAATAATTAAAAAACAAACACTACCTGTCTAACCGTACTTCCTCAGCCTCAATAACATCTCGAAGAATATCCATAGGGTTTTCTTCACCACTATAGCCACCACCCCACTGTAAAACTCTAGCCAGATCGTTACCGGTGCCCAATGGAACAATACCACATGGTGGAGAAAAACATGCAGCATCCTGAAAAGAAAACTCGCCAAAGTAATAATTTCGAAAACTGTGACTTAAAATTTGATAAACTTGAATTTGATTTCTCGCGATTAAGTTTCTTCTGATTATACATAACCATAAGATAATCACTGAGAGAAACCTGTTTAGCAATATCTAAGCACTGTAAAACCCAGCCAATGGTACCATCGCCACCACAAGCCAAAATCTTATATCTTGGAATATTTCGGAAAACATATAACCTGAAATGAAGATAATAGGAGAAAATTAGATTTTCTTTCATGCCATTTCGGTTGTTAATAAAATGTGCTAATAAATCTAACAATGATTAAAACTAGAGTGCAAGAGGTGCTTACCCAACTAATGGACCACCTTTCAATACATCGAACACTTGAAAAGGGTTTAACAATCGTCTGAACGCTTTAATCAATTCACTACCCTGACAACCACCACTTTTAACATTTACAAGTACCAGAAGCGGTTCGCAATCCGATGACAACATGTGTGGCTGAAAGAACCTTGAATAAAATTTACCGAATCCCTTATTCGAGCCAAAACTTGATCATTAATTTAATAAACTGAAGCTTTTGCCCTTCAAAATATACAGTGGCGATGTTGGACCGACTTCTTTAAGGCGTGTAGTAAAAATAGAGCTCAGTGTTGCAAGTGAAAGCAAGAAGCAGTGGGATTTGACACCAAACTTGCTATAGACTAACCTGTACATTAGGAAGACAGAGTACTATTAATTTCTTTTCTTCGTAAACCGCATTCTGGAGGCGTTGCACAGCTGATGTTGCAGCCTTTGCGGTATTGAATGTAATTACCAGTGATCCATATTCAAAATATATTGGTCCAATTGCAGTAAAAGGTTTTTCTGAAAAGCAAAATAAAGCATAGAGGCTAACATAAAGCATAAAGAATTTTGACCGGCAATGGGTGAAATAACCTAATTTCCTTCTTTCATTTCTATTTTTTTCAAGAACCTGTCACACTTCACTAGTCTCTTAAAAATCTTCATAAGAAAATATTAGGATGAGTTTGTGTTAAGCTTTAGCTGCACTTCAAAAATATAAAAGATATAGAAAAATATACGGCTTTATGTTCGCCGTGGAATAAAAAAAAAATAATAAACAGCATAACGTGTAGTACTGCAAATTTCACCTAATAACAAACAAATCATAACCTTTAGCACCCAGTAATCGTAAAAGAATTCGCTCATACTGTCTTTGAGCCAATGAAAGCGGTAAATTGGCAACAAAAACAGCGTGATCATGCGGGTCGTCCTTTTCTTGTACATAAAAACGAACAACGTTATAACGGCGTAAGGAATCCTGAAATTTGGAAAACCAAAGTAGAAGAAGAAATGAAATAAAACTAGGTTTTTTATGGACAATAATAAAAGTTATTCTGTTTTAAATGAGTTTAATTTTCAGAGAAAAAGCAATTAATAGCATGTTTTATCATTAGAACAACAAAGTATGAGGATTCTTCCTGCTTTCACTACAAAAATTACATGAAAAAGTACAGAAAAGAATCATTCTAATCCATACCTTTCTTAAATTTCGCACAAGCTGCAACATATTTTCTTGTGGATTCGCTGTCCTTTCAGCAACACCGCGATCAAGTGAAACTTCAATTAAATTATAACGATTAGCTGAATTTCGATCCAATCCAAATCGATCCAGTGCTTCTGACACCGCATCTTGAACCAAGGTTTCCTTTGTAGCTAATAGCGAACAGAACGTTAATGGTACTCTAAAAAATAACCAATGCTACTTCACTTAATTGTTTCATTTTAACCTTTATTAAATAAAAGGTTTCCCAAAGTCTAATGTACTAATATCAATTTAGTATGATGCGGTTTAAGTCACCTGTTCTTTGATTTGATTCTCATTACAGAATTTCATGTAGAGATCCGAAAAAAACATTTCGTTCATAAGGATAACTCAAACTAAGTTTGATAACTCAAACTCATAACTAAGTTTAAGGAGCGAGCTAGCACGGATAGTACTTTCCATATAATAGCTTAATTAATGCTGCAAAAAGATTAACTTCCAATAAACTAAAATTTACCTAAGCCAACCGCCGTACAGTTTAACAATTGCTTTTTCAGGGTCATCTTTGTAGCGAAGGAAAATTTGTGCACGACGTCCTTCCGGTCTCCGTACATTTCTCAGTGGCAGTGGGTCATCAAGCAATTCCTCTTCACCATCTAAAAAAAAGTTCTAAAATCCTCAATATTGAACTTTATGCAAAGAAAATTCGAGTTTAGAAGTAAAAATCACTTTCAATCTAACTCAGTGGAATTTGAAATACTTTCGTAACATAAGAAAAAATCGTAAACTTTATTGCAATAATTATCCAAAACACTCACTGTCATTGAGCACTTGCGTAATATAATAACAATCGGGATTGTCACTGATATGAAATCTCCTGAGTGCCACATCCTATACAAATTACCTATGTGAGTCTAAATTGTATAAAAACTTCGCTAAATGAATATTATGCTTATTTCAATGCAAAAATTAAAGAAAAAATCCATTGAATAGTTATATTTTTGAAATAAAACATTGTTTTTTGTTTACTCAGTTAGCTAATAAAGCTAATTAGTAAACAATTGGCAACACTCTGATGAGTTTCAGTAATAGATGAAAGTTCAATATTTCTCTTACACATTCCCCTCTATTTACAGTCGTTTATATTAATCTCCAGAAACATTTGTCACATTTTAAAAGTTGTATCTAAACTGTTCAAATGATCTCTGATAAACCAGCCATTCTTTTAGGCTTCCAGTATTCAAGAGTGATAATAAGTTGTTAGCATAAAAATTTTTAAGCGAAATATTTTAACTTACGCGTATCTGCTGCACTGAGGCTGTTTTTGGTACGGTGATAGTACGATACTCGTGTTTCCTAAGAGAACTATTGCCATCAAAAATACGTAAACTTTCGTAGTCTTCTTTTTCTTTTGCTTCATCCAGTAAACAGAATGTGGAATCCTCGAAATGTATTTTCACCGGCGATAGTGCTAAATTCAAAAATTAGTGGTCATTTTCTATAAAAAGTTAAAATTTTGGAATAACTGAGTTTACGACCTCCGTCAAAAAGAAACAGATCTAATTCATTACTACCAATCAAGTGGTTTCTTATTTGGAAAGTTTCTGCTATTACTACATACTAAACTTTGCATTTAACAATTTCATAAAAGTCAGGACGAAAATACAAAACAAAAATGTTGTAAATCAGTTGAAAAAAAAAGGATATACGTCGTTGGTTGAAACCTTCCACATGCAGTCCCTGAAGATTAAGTAACTGTTTCATTGGAAGCTCTGTCCTTGGAATTGTCAGTGCATTTGGTGGCAACATAATTTTCCTCAAAGTACCAAAATCACACTGAACAGACATCTGACGATAACAGATAGCATGAGCCTGAAAAGCAGTAATATATTTTTTTTGTACATAATTAATTTTAACACTTTTAAGCCTTTCGCATTTTCAATTTCTTACATTTCGTAAACCATAACTAACTCTGTGTCACTTTAGAAGAAATTTTTAACACTCTTTATGCAGCATACTGGAGGCTCAACATCACCCTTATTGAAAAAATTTTTCAGTTCTTTGAATTTTCGAAGAAAAAAAGAAACAACTTTCAATTTTTGTCGTACGTCTAACTTTTCATTGTCGTACGTCTAATAAGTTTTTTGAAGTAAGCAGTACAAAATGAAAAAGCTTCAAAAGACTTTGTAAAATACAAATTCAACGATTGAAAAAATAACAAAAATCAGTTTCCTGTGGTATGAAGCATTTCGAAATGCAAGAAAAGCCTACCGTAGCAGAGCACCAACCGCATTTCATACCAGCCAAGCATTCGTAAGACCAACAAGCCTTTCTGCAAATAACACACTTAGAATCGCGTGGTATATTGCCTTCCCTCATATGATGGTACTGCACCTGCTTGTTCTGAAAGAACACCGTTCATATAAGCTGCTTCTTCCTTCAAATGAATTCACTGGAAATTTTCCCAAATCTTTGCTTTTCTTTTTCCACTGAATATCAAGAGAAGTGAAAAACGTCAAGAGAATATCAAGAGAAGTGGAAAACGTATCAAGAGAAGTGAAAAACGTCAATTCTTTTTGCTCTGCTTTTTCTACTCTTCGAAATTCAGTTACAGTACAAGCAATTGAAATCTACAAAATTCTTGAAAAGTTTTTTTTGTATCTTTTCCTTGCTTTTTATTTATAAGATATTCAGAAAACAAAGTATACTGAGTGTAAACAAAGTAAGAACAGCTCTATGCCTAAGTCTTCACAAAAAAACATTATTTGGACGCATCATAAATCACTCAATAACAAGAGCTTAAGTAGATTACAAATTTCAAACAAGAAAGAGTAAGAATTAAAGCCCTCAAAATAACATAGAAATGAAGATTTTGCGACAGCACTTTAAAAATCGAAATTCAAAGTCTTGAATTCAAATGTTCTTATATAGTCAACATGATCTTGACTTTAACAGTATCCAAGAGTATCGAACAATTATTTATAATAATTATAAAAAGTAGTGACTTTATTTAGCAACACTCCTCCTTTGGAATAATTTATCATTACTGCGAATGAAAATTTTTGCTTGCGTAGTTTTTTTCAAAAATTACCTAAATTGTTTACATGAAGTGAAAATCGAGTTAATTGAAATGTTTAAGTTGAAAACTTTAAGAATTACAAAGTTTTGCATCGTTATTCTGCATTATGTTTGCCATCAAAAAAGTGAGAATTTCAAAAAGTTTGATTCATTAAATTTCTTACAGAAATTCTTTTGATTTTTGGACATCAAAAGCCTTTTGTTCGTAAAAAAAAATATTATTTAAAACATAATTAGAAACCAGAGAGAGAGAGAGAGAAAGATTGAGAGTTTAAAAAAGGGAATGGAAACAAACTCGGAGAGCGTGCTTTACTCTTTTAGTATGAAAAGATTTATTAGAACTTCAGCTTAGCTCATAGAATAGCTCCTTGTTCATCATCCTATCAATTTCCATAATATTTAGTAACTTTCAGAATTTAGCAAAATTCAGCATTTTTAAATATAATTTTCCAGAAGAACGATAAAGTGAGAAAAATAACGAATATACCTTATCCAAGTTAGGTACATACGTAGCAACTTCCTTGCAGTCACTTACTGCTAAATCGTAACAGTCAACGTGCACGTAGTATTCACAAACTATAAAAGAAGCAGGTAATGAAATGAATAAAATTTCGCATGTTGAATGCGAAAGAACGGGATCTATGAGTCATTGCAAACACAACGAAGATTATAAAGAATAGCTTATTAGATATTTAATTTTTTGAATTTTTTGATATAAACATATTATCACTTCATACATCTAAAAGTTGCAAATGAAATCTGATTCCCTCCTCCCCCCCCCTCCCATTGTTTATATTTTGCAGTTATATATTTCCAAAAAAAATACTTAAAACTTTGTACATTGATGAAACGAAACACCAATCAATAAAGATCTTTAATCAACACTGCTGAGATTCCTTTACAAATATTTGTGAAAAAATTCATACGCTTCCTTTTTCGGAACTGATAATACTTTGCAATTTATAAAATATAAAAATTAATTTCAAAACCAACTTACCCTCACATTCAATAGCCACTGAATCATCAGTTTTTTTGCGACAAACGCAACAAAATCTCCGTTTGATGTGTGCCGGTTCAGACCATGTATGAGCAACAGGATTCTACAATCAAATTAAATGTTAATAAAATATATTAAAAAAACGGAATGTGGCTTCAGCAGTAAGAAAATGTAAGTTTTGACATTCATAATCATATAGAAATAAAGATTAGAGTCCACAGTAAACCTATAAGCACTGAAGCCAAAGGTATCCATGTAAACCTATTCAAGTATTTCCAAAGTAAGTTTAACCATCATGTGTTATTAGAAGTTTAGGTAATTGTTTTTTCTTAGTCAAAGATGTAGTTCATGCAGCGTTAATAAGTCGTACAGATCTGTTTATCAGGAAAATCCTTTTATTGTGCAATATTATTTGTTACCTTTATCAACTGCAAAGCTACAGCACTGCAGAATGAAACAACTGTTTTCAAACACTTGTCGTGACATACAAAATTACAAACTGAAATATTTTTTTTTAAATCTGTATGAGATAAAATAAATATACTGTAATAAAATAAATATAAATATACTATAAAATATATAAATATATAATAAATATAAATATACTAATAAAATAAATATACTATAAATACTGCTGCCATATAAATTATTGCCTAATAAAAAAAGAGCACATTTCATAATTCAGGAATCAGGAATACTCGGTAGCTCGATAATCGACTAACTACTTACTTGCAACTTCACTGAATAAATATGCTTCCTTATTATGCTACTACAATTGCTTATAAAATATGCCTAATAAAATCTTATGCAGTAATATAATCAATCAATCACAGAGTTGAACAGAAAGAATTTTATAGTCTCAAAACCTAATGATTTCACTGTTTCAAAAACAAAATTAAATTCAGAATTATTTATAACAAACCCTCGCAGGCGTATCCTTGCGTAAGCATTCCCCATATTTTGTCACAACAATGATGACAATATGCTGGTTTGCCAAATGTCTTACGAACAAAGTAATGACCGTGATCGCGACCAACTGCTAACAGTGTTGCGTCAACATTATGCCCTTCTGCTGCCATAATATCGCCAACACGTCTAATCTCACTTCTTAAATTTAATTATTTTTAATTACCATTAAAATTTACTACTAAAAATTCATTGCATTAAGTTTTCCTATAAAAAAAAGGAAATTTCTCAAATATTTGACAAAAATTAACTCTTCCACTCTTTTACTAGAAGATACATAAAATTACCCACAACAATTTCCAATTTCATATTTAATTTAAGTCTGCATATCAGTCATGCTGTAACAACGAATAGAAAAGTAAATAATCTTTTTCACTTATAATAGCAGAAATTCAATTACCTTTGAATAATTAGAAATTTTCACGCAGCACATCAACAACTAACAACTTTATCATCAGGTTGTGCTAAATCACTCGTCTTCTTCTAACCAACTACTATTTACACTTCCATTTATTAGCCTGAAATAAAATTTATACTACAACAAATAATACTTGTCAACGTTTCTTGCAAAAAACATGAACGAATGAAGAAAAAAATGGTAGCTTGAAAACTAGCTTAATTACCAAGTAAATATTTCATAGTTAAATTAGACTTTATAAAAAATTACATTTTTAAATAAAGAATTAAGTATTAATTTTTATATTTACAGTAAGTGTAACTCTCCTGCAATTACTTTCAAGCATTTCTCGAATAGAAGAAAATGATGAACAAAATATCATAATAAAATAGTATCAAAAAAAAAATGGTTGAGTAACATTTAGGAATGATAAATTGAAAATTTCCACAAATCAATGAAATGCTGCATGCAACAAAAACAAAAAGTTGGATGTTGTTGAATTTCAGGAAAAATCATTAACGACGCATTCTATGTTATTTGTTAAAGACCAAAATGAGAATAATTTAATACGTCAATTTCACGTAATGTTTTTTAGTCTTCGCGTATAATTTCATGACTTCCGCAATTACTTTTCTCTCTTTTCATCAATGACTTTAAAATCCACTAGTAACTATGTTTATTTGCTATTTAGTATCTTCTTGCAGGTAGGACTTGCATCATATAAATTACAAGAAATAAATTTTTATGAAATTTAGAAAATTAATTTTGCTAAATAATACAACATATATTACATGCACAATAAACTTTCATCATTCATATTGGAAATGATCGTCCATTAATGGTATGACAACGATTGAAATACCTAAAATTCACATCTCAGGTTGTCATCAATGAAAAAAGTTGAAATGAAAGAAAAGAAAGAAAGGAAGAGAGAGAGAGAGAAGACACAGCTCTTTTTTTTTATTCATTACTACTACTATTCCACATTCCTATTGTTCTCATATCTAAAATTTCACAATAAGTTTAAAATGAAATGACAGAAATAACCGACAAACCTATTTACGCTTAGTAATACCGTCCCTCTTCAATTTTACTGAAAAGAAATATTGGTTAAATTCAATTAGCGTTAAGTTTAATCTTATAACTACGATCCAATTACATCATCAAATTACCACATATTTCCTGATAAATGTTATTATTAATTAACCTGTAATGAGAATGAATGTAGAAAGAAAAGAAATGGAGGATAATAGCAAAGAATATAAGGCATGCTGCATGCAGAGATGTACAGCAGCATGCAGAAATCTACTAGTCACTTGTATTACTTCTTCCTACCTTGAAATTGAGTGCTAACAGAAGTAGCAGAAGAATGAAATGCGAAATAAAAATATTGCAGTAGGAGGAATTGTGTACTCTTTGGTAGACGCAACGCAATTGATGAAGGAGGAGGAGGATGGATGAGGGAAGAGAGAGAGGAGAGGAAGGAGGATGAGAAGGAGTGGTAGAGGAGAGGAATATTTGAAGAGGGAAATCCATAAGGGATAAATAGGCAGGATAAAAAGGCGTGTACGTCGTCGTGCAACAAGGCCATTACCAAAACTATACTTTATTTAACCTTTAAGTCTGATTCTCTCCTCCTCGACTAGGATAAGGATGAGGTGTAGTACCTGTCTGCTGCACAGATCTATTCCATCTATTAATCAAGGCGTACACGTGTTGTGCCGTTGTTGCGCCTATTTTCACTTCTCTCCTCTGCCTTAATAAACACTAAAGCCAAATGCTGTCTTAGCAAAGAAGTGCGACACTCTATCAGATTGATCTTAAAAGTAACTTTTTAATGTGCACTTCGTATATCTCTATGTCTTTGCGTATATCTTCCATCTTATACATTTGGAATGCTCAGATTACGTTTACATATTACACGTGAATAAGTGCTTGGATTGAAATGTAAAAGATATTCGGATCCGATCTTTCAGATTTGTCTAAGTGAAATCTAAATGAACTAAGTGAATGCATATTTCGGAACACCTCTCCTACGACATCAATTATTATTGGATATTTGTAGAAACGACTACTGAATTACTCTCATATAGGTTAGAGTAGTAGGTTGATCGTTACTTATAGTCAATCTCTCTCAATCAATTATTTCAACTTGCAAACTCTTACTCATTTTCTCAGCAAATTTAAATTCAAAAGATTAAATTTCCAAAGAGAATTGATGATGGATATGTGCAAACGTATGCATAAACAGAATGATCGATCTTCGTAAGCTCTTCTGAAGAGAAAAAAATACTTCATATTTGCAACGCTTCACAAAATTTTCACTATAATATCTAAGCTGTTCTGTAATCGATGACTTCAAAGAAACCGTCATTCAGACAATTTACACGTAAAACATAAAGAGCATGTGAATATGTTACATTTATCTAATTAATAATCAATTTAGAAGTCAAAATGTGCTAGACGAAGAAGTCATTTCATTTCAAAATTTTCTGTTTATCCATTGTTGCGTCATTTCGTTGTCTGCAACGATACGTACGGAATGAAGACGTAAATCGTATCACTCCTTCCTCAGCTATTACTCTTTCGTACGGAAATGGCACCTCACTGTACTAAACATTTGGAAAATTTTTTAAAAAAAATCCTCTTGGAGAGAGATGAGAAGAGAGATGAAACTTAGGAGAGAGATGAAACTCTTTGGAGAGAGAGAGGAGGATGAATAAGTGATGAAGAATATATCAGTGATAAACAACATTGTAGCATTTTTCAACTTTGAACATATTTCACTCTATTTCTTTTTATACATATATCTCTAATTAACATATTTGAGGGAAAAAGAAAAGAGAGAGAGAGAGAGGGGGGGGGGGGGGGGAAAAAAAT
>JABVXW010000705.1:0-13772 GCA_013365375.1 Litomosoides brasiliensis | reverse complement strand
GAAAGAACGACATTGAACTTCGTCGTTTTTTCCATGCAAAGTGAGTGCAATTTAATTTTCAAATATTAATTTTCAATTAATTTTCAAATATTATTTTTCTCATTTTCAAATATTCTCAAATTTTCATTTTCATTAATTTTTAAATATTCTCATTAGTTATGAATTTTGATAGATTTTACTGTTACAATTCAAATGAACAATGATAAAACTATAATAAAATGTAAGCAAAAATGAACAAATTTACTAAAATTATTTTTCTAAGCTAAGACTATAGTCTTAAATTTTGATATTTTTTTTAATTTAATAAAATTAGTTTAGTTTTAGATGATGACGATAAGTATGACGGCAACACTATTGCCTAATGATTACCTGTTCAAGTCTTCTTCCTCTCTTAGCATACTGAAGTACCGTGCTGCTTATTTATTTGTTTAAATCTTAATTAGATTATTTAAACAAACGAGTATTACTTGCAATCGCTGTGCTATGTATTAATGTTTACTTGCACTTCACTGTTATAGTGGAGAAATTAAAAGTTGAAAGGTCAGTTGGTATGAAATTTCTGATTTACTTGTACGATCTATTACAATGAAGAAAGTTGAAAGTTCAAGAAGTCAATTGGTATAAAATTTGTGATTTACTTCTGGTTATACAATGTGTCCTGTGATTTACTTGTACAATTGGTTATAGTGGAGAAGTTGAAAGTTGAAAGGTCAATTGGTATGATAACTGCTTCTATATAATTTTAACTGTGAAATATGTATGGCTAAAGTTGTGATGATATCAGAGATGAGTTTTGAAGTGCAAGAAGCAGTAGTAGCTAATTGGAGTAATGTCCAGTAGGAGAGAGGAGAGGATTGTGGTAAGTCTGTTCTATCCGTTAGAAGCGACCGATTGGCAGGACCCATTGTCATCCTTACCTCGCCCCTCCTTTCCTTCCACCTCTACTGACCACATAGGCATTCACTTCATTCATTTCATTTTAACAAGCATATCTGATATTTCAGGCTATATGTATATGTATCATTGAATAAACAAATTTCAAAATTTTGTGTTATCTTTTTATTTCTTTAAAATTTATCACATTTTATCATTTAATAAGTTTATTATCTTTATTATTACTTCTATTATTATTGATTTATGCGATTAATTTATAAAGCTAAAGTTTCATTTTCATTTTTAACCATTAAAATTATTTAATCTCTTTAGCTTCTTGAAATTTATCCATCAATTAGCAGCAAATCTTCTTTGCACATTTTAAGATATTTCACTGAAATACAAAACAAGAAAAGGAAAAAAAAACATTTCCGTAAAATCGATTATTTTTTTTCAGTTGTTCCAAATTACAATAACTTAAATACTTTTCTTAAATTTCTAGCTTTCGTTTTTTTTTTGTTCTTACTTTTTACATATACGGTTTACTGTAACTTCTTTTGTTTACTGTAATCAATCTTCTTTTGTTTACTGTAATCAATCTATTCCACTTTGACAGGACAAAAATTCATTGATCACATCGATCAATTTCAAAAATTCATCAATTTTTTTTTGATTCAAACTTTTGCTTAATTTCATTCATTGGTCGCATTGAAATTGAAATATATGAGAGTGATCGAAGTGAAAATACATTTTTTTTCTGAATTTTTTAATGCGCATATTCAGATAGTATAAATAGCTAATAATATATCTCAATATCTCATCTTTTCCTCTCTCCCTCTCCCTTCCTCACTCTCTCTCTCTCTTTTTGGAAAAAAAATTGTGTATAGTTTAGTTCATTTGAATAAGACATCATTTCTTCAAAAAAACCAAGAATTAATATGTGTGTGTTATTTATGATTTATTATTGCTTTTAGAATAGCAAAAAAAATTTCAAAAAAAAAAAATGAAAAGCAATTTCAGGATTGTCCGTTTTTGTTGAAGAAGTGAAATTACTTCATTTCGATTATGGCTTACATGCTATCCTAACGTTTCATTCATTTCATTGCACTTGCGATCGTTGATATCACAAAAGATTTGCCTACTACTGCAACTGTAACAAATCAACAATGTCACTGTACTATCAACCTGCTTACACTCATTAATTAATTATGCTAAATTTCACCTCACAAATTAATTCAATTCATTTTTCCTTTATTCAACCTAAAATAGAATATTAATTCTAAGAGAAGAAAAAAGTAATAAAGAATGCTGTATTGCTGGCTTTTATTTCTTCCACTACAGATCATTGTCATTTATTTATCATCAAATACCGAATGTTATCAAAATAAGGTAAATGATTTTTTTTTTCCATTTTTAAAATTAAATTTTTAACAAATAATATTATCGTTGGAAAGAATTTATTACTCAGTGATTTGACAGTAAAAATTATTGCATAGGAAAATTTAATTAATACTTATTTAATAGTTTTACTTATCGTACATTTTAAAATTGCACTCATTTCCTACTAATTACAACGATAAAAGGAACTGATATTGTTTTATCAGTGCGATCTATTCTTATCAGTTAATGTACAATTTATATTAAATAGAAAAAAAAACCATAAACGACGGTATTTTGAATGAACTGATCTGATATTTCAGTACATTAGCTCATCCATTTCATTTTACTTCATTTGTTTTGAAAAAAGCTCTATGTATGACTCACCAAATCAAGAATTTTTATTTTGAAATTTTACATTAAACTTTGATTAAAAAATTAAAACACTGCAAATTTATTAGCTAATTTTAACTTAATGTAAGAGATATAAGAGATGAGGTGTGGATATTAATTAACTATAGTAGTAAGTTAATTAATATGACGCAAATATTTCTTCATATTTTCAACTCTATTTCTCACAAATCATTTTTTTTCTTTGATTAAACGTTAAAAAAGAGGATGAAATTTTCTCCATCTGTTCCATTCTACCAACGTGTAATTTTCTAGAGATATGGGAAGAGAGAGAGAGAGAGAAAAAAAGGAGAGATGTATGATTGATGAATAATTTGCTTCGTTATCGATTCTATTTTTGTTGTCAAATATCGTAACTGATAGATAACCTGAATAAGATGTCGGTGTTTCTTTTTTTTTTTATTCAAAGATAATCTTCCACCTCTACCTCTACCTGCTCATGTCAGTAAGGGAAAGCGTTAATTATGCGTATAATATATTGGAACTATTGGCAATCTTTTTATTCTTTCTCCGTTACTGATATGGCACTTACCTGTATTGACGAGGTCAACAGGGTAATAATTTACTGCAAATTATCATATGCAAAAATGAGAGAGAGAGAGAGAGAGAATGAGAGAGGAAAATAATTAATACTCATTAAAAAAAAAATATTTTTTAAAAATTATATATGAATGTTAGAAGCATTGAGCGCTAAATGACTAAATAAATTAGTTTGCAGGTAAGCCTAACTTTTCTTAGTCTTATTAAAAATTAAATAAATTTAAATTTCGCGAAATTAAATTTAAAAATGAACATGTAATAGTAATTAGTTTTTTTTTTTCGAAGATTTTTTTCATTTTAAATAGAAGCTGCTAGTGGATAATGTAATGACAAAATATTCCATTATTATTTGTTTGTTCTGAATTTCTATCGTTTTTCATCCTTTCTTACTGCATCGTCCAACCATTGTGATTTTCAATTTTCATCATTTCCTTTAAATTTGAACTAAATTATTCTCTTTCTTCTCATTTCAACGTTATATTTATGACAACAATTGTTGTACGAGAAGTGCTATCTCAACAACACCGATCGATATGTATAAGAATTGTTCATTTGCACAATAGAATTGCGCTTGACTGATTTTACAAGTTTGAAATTCATTTTCAGAAGTTAAGTACAGAAGTTATTCATTGTTGTAATTTGACAAGTAATAATAATTATACAACATTAAGAGTGTCGATAAGCTTGGAGGGCGAAGAAAACACCCTCTCTCTCATTGATTAATAAAATTTAAATTTAAATTACATTTTTCAAGCTATAAATTGTCGAATTGAAAATTTAATTAAATGCAAAAAGAGATTAACTGAGCAATAAATGTTTATTTTATTATTATTTTATATCAAAAATTTAAAAAGAAATATTTATTAGTAAAATGTAAATGGGAAAATTCATTCGTCAGAGGAATGAGCAATTTAACTCTCAGAGATTCTCAATCACATAAATCAGGAATTATTTGAGTGGTGAAAGGAATGAAATAGTAGTAGAATGGTTGCTGAGGTAGGAGAGAAGATAGTTTATGAGAAGCCTGAAAAGGCACCCGCTGTGAGCAGTTGCTGATGCAATGAACCAAAACAAACAGGTCATTGCAACAAGTGTTTCTAAATTTGAAGTAACAAATAGATTGATTAAACAGGAAGGTAGAAAGTCAAATACTATCAGATTAATTTATAATACCGTAATAGCTACCGTAATAATGACATTTAAATACCGTAATAATAACATTTAATGAAATTATGAATAGCAAATTTTAACGAAAAAGAAAAATTGATAATTTGTTATTGATTTAATTGATTTCATTTTATTGATTATTATTATGTATTAGAATTAAAATAAATTTGAGGAAAAAAAATATACCTGTATAACACTTTTAGATTGAAATGAATCTAACAATAATAAAATTAAAGGAAAAATTTTAATTGCTTGTTTATTAAGAGAGGAATGAATTGTTCATATGGAAATGAAAGGAAAGCTTATTATCACTCTCTCCTCTACTCATTATCAGTCATAACAATTTAGTTATTTTAAGAATTAAATAATTAAAGCAAAAAAAAAATCATTGTTTATAATCTTTGATAATCTGATCGGAGTGGTGTTTACTAAGTTCTTAAATTCTATTAAGAAAAAAAATTAAGTTCTATTAAATTCTATTAAGTTCTTAAGTTTTTGGCCACAATTACAACATTGTCCAATAATTTTTATTTTTTATTCATTTTATTATCATTAATTGTTTTTAATGATTTTTTTAAATTATTGTTGTAGCCAAAAATTATCATCACTCGATCAGATGCACCACCGGGATGGCTTATTTCGGATCTTGTCGAAGATGGATATTGCAGATGGGATGATCGATGCACATTATCAATTACAAATGAATCACACTATTTTCAAATTGTCAATAATAGGTTTGAAATTTATTTATATTTATTTATTTTATTTATTTATTTATTTAATTGTTAATAATAGGTTTGAAATTTATTTATGAGTGATAAAGTGATATAGCGGAAAAAACAAAGAGTGAATAAGATTTTGTGGTTTGGAAAATTTTGCAAAATTTCTATGATTTTTACTAATTTAATAAATGAATTAAATTTTAAGGTTATTTATAAAAAATTCTATAAAGCAGTTGCAAGATCGATCTATAGCTATTGCGGTAAAAGCTGCAGCACCGGAACAAACGTTTACCGTTAGTGTTAACATTACAGGGAGGTATGATATTTAAAATTCGTGGAAGAAGTTATTAAAATTTCAATGATTTTAAATTAGATGTGTAATTGCAAAAGCATTGCTACAACTTTTTATGAGACATTCTAGTCAGTTATTCAATTCTAACTTGTAAATTTTATTAGGCTAAAATTACACTTTCAGTTCATCGCATCCGTCTTTTTCCGCTGATGTATATAATGCTACGTTGCGGAATGATATTGCACCGGAAACAGCGGTTTCATTTGATAAGGAAATAAACGTGATAAATGTGCCAAATTCAATGGATCTTCACATTTCAATTATTTCAAATTCAACAAATTTACCTTTTCTACTTAGTTATAGCAAAAAGCGGAATATTTATTATGCAAAGGTTTAAACCTTTAATTAACATCGTTTTAAATTGTTCTAAATTTGCAAAATTAAAAGGTCTCAGAGATAATTTTACCTAAACTTTTCAGTTATATATTTCACGTCGACTAAGGCCGTCAGATGGTATTTTTCGATCATTTTATATCGGTGCATTGGACAGACATAATTTGATTCGTTTAGCGATCGCACGAATTGATATAAGTTTGGAGGAAGTGCACGTAAGTGCACCCAAATTCAACAATGTACATTATTTTAGACAAATGGACGAGCTACAACCCCACGTGACAGTATTAAGAGTTACAGCTAAGTATGTCTTCATATGTCTTTTTTTTCCTTCGGTAAACAATTTAGGAAATGAAATATGCAAATTTGTTAATTGTAATTAAGCTGTACAGCAATTTTTTCCCACTAATTAATTTGAGGATTGCACTTATTTTTCTGGTATCATCCATTAATCTTCCGAATTTCAAAAGTTTTTGCTTCAAAAAAATTTGATTTTTTAAATTTTAGTAAAATACAACTTAACCTCTCATTAAATATCTTCCTCATTATTTTGAGGCTCTGAAATTATTCTATCCTGAAATCATTAGAAAGGCTCAGCTAATGAAAGAGCTTTCAAGCGTACTGCATCTCTGCATCATTTCACTTGCTATCACCGATAAGTCTCTTTCACGTAAGAGGAACACATAAATATATATCTTCAAGCATACTATAATAAGTGAGGACATAATTGAAGGTCTTGAGGAAAATTGAATTAGACTCTTATAACTTATCCATTTTCATTGAAATACTGGAAGAAGTGAAAAATAACTAAAATATCTAAAGTAATAAATTTGTAATTAACAAATATTAAGTTTGTTGGAAAGAAAGAAAAAAAACGAAAGATTATACTTTAAATGAAGTTAGTCAATTTCACATCTCATATTACAGCTATTTGTAATTATCAGAAATGACCGTATCCATCGAATCCATCAAATCGTTCCGTTTCTTTCTGACAGATATTGACAATTTTTTTCCGGAATGAAATATAAAGAATAAATAAATGAAATTTCATATGAAAGATAGCAATTGTCGTGTCACAATTAATTTATTTTAGAATGGATGGCATCAAGTCGTATGGCTGATTGTTCCATCATAAAATTGATTAATTCAGTTTTGCTCCAAAAGTAATTCCTAGTAGACTCACATCCATTGACTATAACACATTTGTCAAAAAAAAAATGAACTTTGAACTATGGACATTTTCAGAATACTTTATGTACACATCAAAAGGAAATTTAAAAAAAAGGAAAGAAATAACTTTTTAAAATCGTACCCTTCGACCTCAGAAATTAGCATATTCAGGTTGAAGTAAAACTACTATCAGACTAAATATTTCGCACATTTTAGTGTCAAAAGACAATATGCAATAATGTACTTGAGAATTATTAGACAGAAAAGTATGATCCATTCTATCTCAGATTAAAATTATTAAAATTAATTTTATTAAAAATTGTTCGGTTTGTTGAATGAACAAACTTAGTGTGTTCTACTGCTGCGATTTATTAGAGAAAATGATATTAGGAACAGTTGTTGTTGAAAAGAAAAAAATTAAGTAATCTAATTTTTTTTGAAATAAATTTTTTTCAAAAAATAAATTTTTGAAATAAACAAATGGGTCAAAGTGCAAATGAAAATTCGTAAGTTGCAGAAAGGAAAAATTACTTCGTTTTTTTTAAGAACTCCAAAAGGAGCTGTTGTGTATCGAATAGAACCGGAAGATGCTCCATTCGATGTTACACCATTTTCCGGTGATATATTCAGTCGTTGTCCAATATCGAATGGAAAATATTTGTTTGATGTTGTTGCTACGGACTCATTTGCACAGGTAAGTAGGACGTGTTAAAGTTATATTTTAATTTTTTTTAATATTTCATCTTTATTCATCTAAATTACAGTTGAGGATAAGGACGTTGAATTTGTATTTTAATAAGTGTTTGATATGACAAAAAAAGAGCATTTAAATGAAGAGAGAGTAGTGATTTGAAGGAAGCTCGTGCTAATGTTCGAATTTTGGTTGGTCCACAGATCGATCCTAAAAGGCAATTCAAAAGAGTTAAAGCTAAAAATTTACATCATCGGCGAAGTAGAAGAGAGTTTAGCAATGAAATTGTGCTAACACTAAAAGAAAATCATTCGCTTGGATTACTGGAAGAGGTTGTTTACCTTTCTATAATTCAATTTAATAAGTTTGATAAAATAACAAATTCAATATTAAAACATAAAAATTAAATATAAAAATATTAATATTAAAATACAAAAAAATATTAATATTAAAATATAAAAATATTAAAATATAAAAATTATTCAATATTAAATATTCAATATTAAAATATAAAAATTACCAATTGTTTAATAAATCATGAAATTGTTGAATTTCAAAATTACACCTTTCATACTTTGTCAACAATTGGTGTTTAATAAAAAATTTATTTTTTAAATTTATTCAAAATGTAAGAAACGTTTTAGAAAATAAACCTACGGCCTGATGAAAAGGTTACCTTTGCGCCAACAATAACAGATTATCTTAAAATACATGGCGATGGATTAATAGAGCTTGTCAAGCCATTAAATTATGAACTGGAAATGTTCCATGAAGCAGCTGTACAGATTAGCGGTCTCTTCAAAGGTCAGTGAGTCATCATTTTAACTTTTATCCAATCTTTTCCACCACAATCCCATTCAGTGTCTGTCCTATTACGTGATATTAGCCGCAGCAAATTATATTTTTTTGGGGCCATCAAAAAAAAGGTTTTTTTTTTCATCAAAACTTTGTTCCTCCTCCTTCTCAGTCCCACGTCACTATCATATCAGTTCAATTATATTTTTATTAATTGGTCAGTTTATGTTAATTAGCTATCGAAGAAAGCATCTCTGACAATAGTAGCATTTATTCTTCAATTTTCAGAATTATTTCTTACCTAAACAATTTCCCCATAAAATTTAAACAATTCATTGTTGTGCTGCAAAACATTTTATTGAAATTTTAAATTTCAATTCAGTCATTGCAAATATTTTGTTAAAATTACAATTCAATCTTTCTTTAATATACAAATAAGAAAGTTAAAGTAAAAAGAGCAATTTGGAAAATTGTAACTCTTCTCATTTAATTGTTAAAAATAGAAAAAAAAATTAATTTTTTTTTCTGCTCTGATTGTATCGAAAAATTTCAATTTTGGCCATCTGAAGGAGAAGTGTATTATTTTTAACTATAAAATTTCATCATCGAAAATTGCTCTAAAATTACCTGTAATCAATCAGCGATAAATTTCCTTAAAAAATTACACGAAAATTTTTGCACATTTTGTTTTCGTAAAATATACAAATTAAAAAAAAATTAAATATTTTTAGATTTAAAATATGAGCTTAATTTTGGAAAGATCATTTTAATACAATTTTTTTATTTTCAAACTAAATCCAATTTAATTTCACGCATCATATGATTGAGCATTAACGTTGTATCGGTCAGATGAAAATAATTGCCACCTACAATTCATTGCTAATATTATAATTTATCGATTTGACGGATATATTTGAAATTAATTTTTAAATTTTTAATTTTTAATTTAGAAAATATTCTCTCTAAATGTACGACTATCTGAGAAGGAAGTTTTGCCATCATCTTCCTTGACGGATCTGAACAGGTGTTCACAGTTTGAGGTGTCTAATTGATTCATCGTTGTTTCACTCATACACACACACACACACACACACACACACACACACACACACACACACACACACAGCTGTTGCTGAAAGTCATTATTAACCTTAACAATGTTGTCACCACTAATTACCGTAACGATTTCCTCTTCCTCTTATTCTGTTGTTTTGACAAAGAAGAATTATGGACAGTTTAAAATATTTTGAAATTGAAATTATTAATGTGAAATTTAATTAAAATTTTTAAATTTTTAAAAATGTAAAAAATTGAAAATGTCCTCTAAAGTGCTGTAGAAAAATCATTTTAGATTTTCTATTTTCTCTTTTTTGTTTTACTAAAATTATTGTAAATGAAAAAGTTTTATTTGCAATAATTTTAAAAAACAAAAGAAAACAAAAAAGTACTTTTACTGTTTAATGGATTTTAATTAGTTGACAAATTTCGGGGAAAGTAAAAATAAGTACTAAAATAAATTGAAATTATCTCAGGAAAGAACATTACTGTAACATAGTTAATTAATTAATTAATTAATTTAAAAAAATAACAACAACGATGAAATATCGACAAGTAACATAAGATTATGAGAAATTTGTACCTCTGAAATGATATCTCTTCGACCTCTCTTGATAGTATTTATCTGTATCGAATTATCTTAATTTGAATTTAATTTAAATTTGCTAACAACTATTCTGCAACATTGCATGCATGCATTCATGCATGCATGCTATTACTCTGCGGCACTTTACAAATCAGTGCTTCTACAGAACCTATCGATTGAGATAATGAAATTATTCCTGCAATATCACAATTACTTAATGGATTCTTTGCTCTTCCGAGAACTGATACAAACTAGGAAATGAAATTGTCTAAAGCAATGACAAAGACAGAGAGAGAGAGAGAGAGGAAGGGAGAAAGAGAAATTCATGTATGCATTTAAATTTTTAATCAATTAATAGAATAAACTTTAGACTTTGAATTTTGAATTTAAAATTTTCAATTAATGTAAGAAGAGTTGAATTAATGCTGAATTAATAATATGTTGAATAAATTAAAATTAAAATAATGTTGAATTAAAAATTTTGAAATTTTCATTTAAATTATTTTATTGACATTGACAAGCGAGATATCAGTGTTAGATTAAAATTTAAAATATGATAAGTGTATAAGTTGTGAAAGTATGAAACGTAACGTTTAGGTAATCGTAGTATACGCTAAAAAATAATGATCAGTTTAATTTAATCGTTATTGATCGCTTTTCTGAGGGTCAGAGCAGTGGTGGCAAGTGGTAAACAATCTGTAATTGTGGTTGGGTATGGAAAAATGTTTTAATTATGGTGTAATTTACGATTGCAATAATGGACCATTTGCATCCTGCTGTAATGGATCAGTACAGTTTTCAATGTTTAAGTAATTGAGTAATTAAAATCGAAAATCAATTAAATTCTCAAACATTCTTTGCTAAAAGATTAGATAGATATCTTCCTTATCAGTGGAATGCAATATAAAACGGAACGAATTCATCCAGCAGGTATATCCACATATTTAAAAGCTGCAATAATAGATATGAATGATAAATTTCAAGTAAGTAGAAAAGCGTAGGAAAGAAAAGGCTCTTCTATATTTTTAAAGGAAGGTGTGTCTATCATTTCAGGTAATCGTTACTCCATTCAGGTAAGGACAACAATGAAATGTCGCATAATTTTTTAACGCATAAAATATAAGAAAAAAAAAAGAGAGAGAAAAGAGAAGAGAGGGATTAGAGTAAATAGGTGGGATGGATAATAATAGTAGTAAATTGTGGTAATGAATAGGAAGGGATTAATTAATGAGTGCGAGAGTTGGTAATAATTAGCTAAAAAAAAAAAACGAAATATTCCTTTCCACATTTAATCATTTTTTTTTTGTTTAACTTCTTTCTTCCTCTCTTTTTTTTCTTTTTAAATTGATTCTTAAATTTTGTAAATTTGTTTATTTTGCATAATTATGAATGTTAATTAAAGGTAATTTGATTTATTTACATTTTAATTATATTCTATTATATTCTATATTCTATTTTAATTATATTCTATTAAAGTTCAAAAATTACCTCATATTCCTCGCTGGATAAGAGTGATCGTAAATGTACTGATCCATTTTTTATAATTAGTGTATAATGCATGCTTAAGCTTAATTACGTGCATTTTACTGATTGTGTACCAATGAGAAGAGAGAACAGATGGAAGTTCAAAGTTCACACAAGTATCAAGAGGTAAAAAATAGAGAAAACAATTTGCATCTTTTTTTTTTAACTTATGCAAATTAAATTCAATTGTTCTTTTCTTGCTAATATCTTTTTTTCTTTGTTTTTTTTCAAAAGTATTCTATTACAGTGCACTTTTATCTCTGTTAATTAGCTCAAGTAGTTTAGTAAACCTGACAGATCAACAACATATTGATCTCTCAAGCGATTTTAAAAGCGTAAAATATAATTATACTCCGCCACTTCAATTTCATCTTCTGTTCCCTCCCTCCCTCCCTCATTCTTCCATCTGCTCAAATGAGGAAAGCACTTCAGAGCAGATGGATTGGTGAGGTACTAAAGAAAAGGGAAATGCGAAATTAATTGCAATCATAAAGTGATAAAATTGAAAAGTATTTAAAAACAATGAATTAACATATCAAAGGGAAAATTTTGATGTGTTAATTTTAATTTCAATTTTATTATTTTTAACATAAATTACAAACATTGCATCAAACGTTGCGTAATTAACCGAAAATATTTATTACAGCTAAAATGATTATTATAATAATTATTTTCTCATTTCATAATTAATCGAATATTTGATGAAAAATTATGATTTTTGATTTTATTTACTAATCTTAATTGTTTTCTATTTTCAACTTTCATTTATAATGTTAGCAAACTTTTTTATTTTAATTAATTTAAAATTATAAGCAAAAAATTTTTTTATTTTACAATTTTTTTCTTCTTACAACAACAATACAACACTCGCATTCAAAATGTACACTTTTTTAAATTATTTTATATCACTTTTTTTTTGAAATTTAGTGTGGAAGACATTCTGATAGTATTGGAAGGTAGAAAAGTATGAAGTAATAATGCTAGAAACTCCATCTGCACTTACCTGTACAATTGAAATGGAAATTGTATTATTGAAATTGCTTGTTTTAAATTGAAAAGTGTTAAATAATTGTGGTAGGTGCTGATTGGCGTTGATGAGAAGAAGTCTTTCTCATTCATCGATAAATCCTAACTGATATAAATCGGAAACATTTATTAGATTAGAACTCACGTCAAGGTCAAACCATACGTACCTTTCATTCTCACATGACAATGTAACAACCGATAATGAGACACCGAAAGAGGAGGACGATCGTGTAAGACGTTAAGCTAAGGGATCGGTTAATTAATACCCTTACCTTACCTTACATTTGTGATGGAAAGAAAAAAATTTATAGTATTTTGAATAATTTGTAATCACTAACTGTAATTATTATCATTATCATTATTAGTTGTTATTATTATTACTATATTTTTTAAATTAAAAATAAATTTAAATTTTTGACTTGAATTAATAAGATTTAAGTTTTAAAACAAAAAAGATTTATCTATATTTTCGAATAATTTGCTATTGTTAACCGTATTACTAATTGTTATTATAATTTTTTTTTCAAAATTAGAATATTGAAATATTAAAATTTTTGATTTGAATTTGAATTAAGAAGAATTAAGTGTAAAAATTAATAAGAGGTTCATTTTATACATAATTTTCGTTTTGTTTATTTAATTTTAAAATTAATTATTCTCCACTTTTAATTAATAATATTAGTTGCACAAAGCGCTAGAGCAGTTTATTCAGTAGGAATGTGAAATTCACGATAAAATTGTTTCATTTTATTAGCACTGTTGTGCTTCCAGTTTGATTAATTATTTACAGCTCGAAGTGACTCTTTCCATTTAGAAGTGAAATGAGAAATTTCAATGAAAATTTGACAGAACTATAGTATTTCAAGTAAATATTTAAATTTGCAAATATATTTAATTATAACAAAATTGATTTGCATTACTAATTAAATTATTTAAATTTCATTAATCGATAAGATGAAAATAAATGACTGTCAAATGTCCCTAAAAATCATTTGTCATCTCTTCATAAGACTGTTTTCTAACTCAATCATTTCCAAATTTAATTATCGTTATTATTATTATTATTATTATTATTATTATTATTATTATTATTATTATTATTATTATTATTATTATTATTATTATTATTATTATTATTATTATTATTAT
>JABVXW010000704.1:0-13782 GCA_013365375.1 Litomosoides brasiliensis | reverse complement strand
GATTGGCGACTCATTTCAGAAAGTTTATAGGTAAGAGAATAATTGGAATCTGCTTCTGGATTTCAAAGAAAAATCCTTTTTCATGCGCTTTCTGTCTTTGTCATCCCCAACTCTAGACATACCCACCGTCTCACTTCCAGAATAATAACGTTGGGGAATGGATGCGTTTGTCTCACAACTATAAAGACTTGCACTATTCTAGAACTTCTCCAAAATGTTGAGCAAAATCACTTCTTCAATTGCACACGTAGCTGTTCACCTCATTTTCACTACAACCATACCTGTATGTGGGTAAATCGTATGCAAGAAAGTTTCATTTATAACTGACTTTACGGCATCCATTTTCAGGCTGATTGCTGTACTACAAATGAAATAGAAGCTGAAGATTACTTGTCAAAAAGGAGGAGAATTTAAAGTACCATTCTCCCTAAATACCTCTCCGCTGAGTTGCAGAAGCAGTGTTCCTTTCACTTCTGCACTTCAGTCTGTCCCCGCTGATAAGTGCACTTGAGAGTTGCTGCTGTAACCGATGCTCGTATGGAGCAACAGTCCGGAAGGAAGTGCAAGTGAACAGAGAACTGTGGGGGTTTTTAGTAGTATTGTTGAGGGATACTAACCTCGCCCATGCACGCACACGAAGCGTCGGTGAGGTGACATGACATCATCCAGACATGCAAACAATAAGCTTCTGCAAACTGAGGATCGACCAATATCCGGAGAGCGGCTGTTGGGTCATATCCCGCCAAAATGGGCTGCACTCCGCGATTCACCTTGCCATGGTTTAGGAACGTCCACATAGCCACCCACACTTTCCTTTTTCCCTCTTCTTCGCCTCCCACCAATCTTTCACACCTCTCCCATCCTTCCTGGTTTTGTCCACGCCATATATGTTGGCGGGTGGACGTTTCTCATATTCTCTTCATTCAACATCTCGTCTTCGTCATATTGGGTCCCTCATCAATCCACCAATTTTCATTTCTCTGTGCAAAACCGATATCACTTCACATCATCTTCCTTTTTCGGGAATGGCAATTTCATCTTTCGAAGTCTTCAATAAATGTCTTTACTGCTCCATCCACCTGGCTAATGCCACTTTTGGCTTCCATTCCAGGCACGGTCCTTTAAATGATCCTTATCTTCCGCAGATGATCAAGACCCAGCTGCAAACCTACAACTTCATGAGCTAGTTAGTTATTCGTAACATCTCCAAGTTCTCTTGCAATGAATATTTATTAACTTGGCAAGAATCAAATGCCAAATATTCGTTGAAATAGAACATGGAGACGTTACGAATAAGTAAATCATGAAGTTGTAGGTTTTAACCGGCACGTTTGCCTTAATGCAAACTTCCTATAACAAAAAAATGCAATTTTTTCTTGTCTGATCGCTTTCACTAAAATATAATTCAGCCAGACATAACTGATAGAGCGTCTGTCACCACTCAAATTTGCAGTCGTTCAGTAATGATATTTCAAGGTTACGTGAGTGCCTTCTCAAATCAGATACACGGTCCATCCACAGAGTCATATTGAACTCCTTGATGCCGGCTTTTGCTTATCTATCCACGAGGTGTACTGCAATGACCAGTGCCGCCGTCGTATGTAGCGTTCCTATCCCATTCCACAGCCGCCATCTGCATGAAGCAGGACAAGCGAGATTGATTTTCACTGGTACCTTTGGAGTATATAGTTACCATGTTGATCGATCTCCATTGTTCCCGTTCACTTTACTTTTGATGACTGATAACCAGACAGCTTGGTGCCAATGATCGGTCCTGAAGGTTATGAATCCGTTGGATAAAACATTCCACTGCCATTATTAAGAAAAATTAAAATATCTAACGAACAACTGGCAGCTTGCTTTCAAGAATTCGGCTTGCAATACCTCGCTGGCCAATGTATGATTACTGCTTTAGGTGTTAAGCGTGAGATGTAAATGTAAAGAAAATTAGTTTCACCGTATTCAAGAGATCTTTTGCTGTTGAATTAACGATGAGTAGCTATTAGCGAGGAATTTTCCGGTCATGCCTACGAAAGTTTCACTTAGGTAAACAGTTCGACATGGTGGTAATCTGCAAAGAGCAAGCATTGCCAGTTACCGACAGCGCATGACTAGTTTTCGTGGTCGAGATTCTAAACTTCCTTCCGGAGACTGTTACATGTGATATATTGCCAATAGTTTGATAAAAATAGGTGCGTGAATGATTGATAGATAGTAGTAGTACTTTATGCATTTGTTCCGCACCGTTTCCATACGCTTTCTATACTTGTTTGTTAGTCAAAAAGACTTTCATTTTTGTTGCGAGTTAACTATGCGAAAAGAATGGTGGATTTATGTAATTCAGATATAAACGGCTCAAATGCTTTCATTGTTTATCAAAACTTCCAACTTCATTTTCTTACCTTTACCCAGTTTCTTCGTTTTAGGAAAAGGAGGACCTTTTTTGTGGAATAGTTGATGTTGAAATATTCCCTTCTGCATCCGAATTCTCGTAAAATTCCAATTTACCCACTTTCGTGGAATCAGTAAAAAATATCAAAGACATGGAATAATCCTGAGAAGTCGTTTATAAGAACATTAAATAGTAGCGGCAAGACAATCTTGGATCAGCAATCAGATCCGTCACCCAGCCTTGTTCAATTTTCCTCTGCAGCACAGCAGTCTTTACTCAAGCAGGTTCATCTGCCCAGTCACTTCATCACACGCTCGTGCAGTTAGTTGCATCAGTTTTGCGCAGTGGACCGGTCAAAGTGTTGTGTAGCCGACTGATGTTTTAAAGGTTGGATTGGATTGGTTTCATTTCGATGGTTTTGATTATTGTAGTTTTTTTGGACGTCTTCCGAAGTTCTCAGTTCCTTTTTTGAATGGTTAAGAAGGTGAAAGGACTAGGTAAAATTTCAGTGCAAGTAGTCCAAATTATTGCTGTACAGAATGAGGCTGAAGTTCCTGGAGGATGTTGCAGTCGTTAATTATTATTATTATTTTTGTGGGAGTGATGAAAATTCCCTAGTACTATAACTGGAGAGTTGTAAGAATTTATACAGATGAAATTGTACATGTTATGATGAATTGATGAACTGGTCAAAATATGCACTTATGTGTTATAGCAAGGGTTGAGAGCGCTTGACATTTAGAAGAAATGAAGAAACAGTTTATAGAAACAGCGTTTACAGAATGAAATTGAAACATAAGGCAACGGTAAAATTGTTGTGTAGGTGCAGGCTTTTCTTACTGGTGTCCTCTTAAATGGCTTGTTATTGTTAGTCTTTTTTTCTTTTCAGGTGAGTATTAGTAAACACTGGATTACGGAAGTATTGTAACAGTGTTGTGTGTAGTGGTTTTGGAACGTCAATATGTTCAACAGTCCCCAGGTTTATTCTTGTTTTTTTTTTACTTATGCAGGCATGAACTTTATTGCGCCAGAGTAGTGCTTTGTACCCACGGTTTACTGTTTCTATTTATCTAGATGCCTGCAGTTAATCTAGGAAGAAAGAAATGTTATGCGCCATGTATGTTTCAATCAAAAATAATTAGTTCATATCACTTCTCTTGGTAATGTGTCCTTTATTTCGTGTGCTGTGTGAAGCGTCCTCTTCATTGAGCGTGTCAGTAAATAAGGAGATATGATCTGGTCACGCGTAACAATATCTTTATCGAAAAGTGACTAAGAAATTCCGATAGTGTTAATCATTTCTTAGTTCATATTGAATTTTTGCTATTTGAATTTGATCCATGCATAACTTTTATAGACAATTTTTAATCTGTCTCATGTTGGATATTACCTCAGTGTCTGTCGTTGTCTGCGTTACAAGTCAATGTTTAAACTGCATAATACGATGAGTAGTACCAAATATCTGGTTGACACGTAAGTTTATATTAGTTTGATAGATATACGCGGAAATATAATTTATACGTAGTTTTGTTGCTATGGTCTCAATAGTACTTGCTTTTTGGAAGGTAATTTTTATAAATGTGTTGAAGGAAATTGATCAATTTATTGAGTATTGGAGATTAAAGTTTGAAGAGACTGATAGATTTCGAACGTTTTTGTACTTCAGACGTGGAAGTGGATTCAGCATAAAAACAGCATCCATTATTGGCTTATTATTTGGGGGTTTTCATTTGTCGTTGGTGCGCTCTTCTAATAAGCACCAAAAGTAATTCGTCATTTCATTTGTTATATTCAGTTAGACAGGAAGGTCTGAAGGAAGCGGTGCATTTTAGCTCTATTCCAGACATAAAAGTGACTTCGTGGAAAAGACATTTAATGATTTCCGTTTGTCTTTAACGATTGTGTGTCTCTTTTTTGTTTTTAGTCCTGATATTGTGTGCAGTGAAGGAAGCAAAGTGGAAAGAACCTACCAACATTTCGAAACCGCAGGAGAGTTCTCACAAGTGCTGGAAGACGACAAGGAGAGTTATGTAGCACGAGTTTTAAAAACAAGTTATTTTTTTTTATGAATTTTTTATGAACTTGTGCCTATTGGATACTCTGTGTTATATGTAGACAAACCGCTCTTTATTAATATTTAGAGAAATTAACTTTTTCAATTTTTGATTGTATGTTGGAGCTGATTTTGTATGAGAACCGAATAAGTCGGAAATTTTTTCAGCTTTGGAGCGATCACTGATATTATTGATAAAGAGTGCCACGGCAAAAGTGAGTCTTGCTTTGAGCAGTAATGGTCACCAACTTTCACTTGAAACAAGCCATAATGCAAGCCGAATTGTAAGTTTACTTTTTAAATTACCAGTTTCTATTGTAAGAGCTGTTGTTTTTTTATTATAAGAAGGTATTGACAGTTTAAATATAATGGATGTTATTTATATTAATAAATGATATTACTGCAGGAAGATGTTGATGAGCAAAGAAAAAAAGAGAAAATTATTGCCTTAGATGATCTGGTGAGAAACGCTGTTGCACGGAAGGAATTAAATAAGATCATCAGGGTGAATCAGTTTTTAATGTTTGGAGCTGTTAGTTCGAAGGTCTAATTTTCAATCAGACAGGAAAGAAAGGATCTCCTTCGTACACGGATTTGGGCAAAAGGATAAAAACTATTTACGAATTTAAGCAGCAGAGATTGTAAGATAATTAATGCGTTAGCATATATCAGAAAATAAGCAAGACTTTTTCTGGATCATAATATTGGGCGAATGTAATAGATTTCTAACTGTTTGAGTGTGTGGTAGATTAATTTGTCGTTACAATTATTGATGAAAGTAAGGTGAGCAGGACAGTGGAGACACTACGTAGTTAGCTGTTTTCTTTTACTTATTGTTTGGGAACACAGATCGGAAAGCCGAAGGCTTTTTTTAGAAGAATGTACATTAAATCTGAAGTCCTAGATCAAAACTTCTGGTAACCTTTGCAAGCGTTTTATTTATTGGTAATATTCGTTTTGATTTGGTAACATTATGTAAGATATATCCGTCCAAGTTCTAAAGAAAAAAAGAATAGTCTAGTTCAGGGCCACTTTGTGTTAGCTTGAGCTGGTAATATTTTATATTATTTTTTTTCAGATAGTAAGTATTGGACGCGGAGAAAAGGAGATTCAAGATCATCCGTTACTTACTGTTGCTGAATCAACAGCTCATTATTTGATGAGACAGATGGATTATGTTGAAGCTTAAATTCTTTTAATATTGAACGAAATAAGTTCTTTTTTTGTGAAGGCAAATTGAGTTCCTAATTCCAGATGGCGTATCTTTCAATTCATCTCTGATTTATTGTTGTGTCGATTGCGTCATAGGTAGTATTTCAAATTATATATCAGTATTTTATTCAGTCACTTGTTAAATGATGAATACTTCTTCATTACTTTGTAAAATAGTGAAGTTATGATTAAATTTCAAAAGAATAAGTGTGGTGCGCGTTTTTTGTATCAGTCGTTAAACACGTCTAATAGCAATTTTTTTGTGCCAAATAATTGGATTAGTTATTCCTCTCATGATCCTAAACCTGTTTGGTGAAAACGAGAAACAGAAAGGCCTGCTATAGAATTTTGGATGTCAGGAAAAAGTGTATGTAGTCTTGTCGATATCAAACAAAGATTTCACGCACCGTGTGATGCGATAGCAGTGGTTTAGTTTGATGAAATATTATCCCTGAAGTTTAATTTATTTTAACGAAGACTTCATTCTTTGTGTTTGCTGTGTTTTTCGCAATATTTCATATCCAATCATGCAAAGAGGCGTGATGTGATTTGTGTGGTGCATTGCTTTGCAAAACTGGCGGTAAAATATCTAGTATAGCGAGAACAACCATTTCAGTTTGGAACATGCGTGTGTACATGTAATTGCCTCAAGCTAGTGATGTTGGTATTGAGTTTTCCACTTGTAAAATGATGGTTATGTTTAGGGACTAACAAGTGGCATAAACTATACAGAAGTACGTGTTGGAGAGGCCGCAAGGGACGGTAAATTAGAACTGAAGGCAATCATTTGAGGTGCTTCCCAGCAAATCTGTCTTTTCAACACAAAATATTGCCTCATTCAACGTATATGTGCAGATACTCTTACATTAGTTAAATGGATTACGAAGTTTCGAAGTCAGAGGGACGCATTTCGTTGTCATCCTACCAAGTATCAAACAAGCGACTGAATTTGAATTGCGATGGTCTCGTGAATTGCATCGGTTTTATGGTCGCACTGTTATGTGGTTTCATTTTTGGAAAGTAAGTTGCCATTTTGTTCCATCATTTTATTTAATCTTTTATTGGTAGTGCAAGGATTACCTGTTTCAGATATATGCAGGAATTACATGAGGTGAAGCTTTGGTTTTCGCATATTAAACAAGTTGAGCAAGAGATATCATTGAGGACTGAAGCTGGTCTTTATTATTTCTATTATAAGTTTGCCGTTCATCCACATATGTCATTTGACAACACAATTTACGCACTCATGCATGATAACAGGTAAGCATAGTATTTTATTAGTCGTCTGCTGGATCTTGTACAATGATATAAGGAAAGAAGTACTAAGATGCAGATTCAAGACATCAGATGAACAAATAATTGATTACTTCATTTCAGCACTGAATTTCCTCGTCAAATTAACGTATTCGAACGGTTCAACATTTATCAAGAGTTGGTACTTGCCGTTTTATACAAATTCTTCGCATCATTCCATTTGCTTCGGGACTACTATTTACCTAAACCAATCCTATTTTATGTCTATTCATGCTTTATTTTTGCTGGATTTGGCATCACAACACTATTTCTTCTTGCTTGGTCTCTAACTGGAAGGCATATAATTTTCTCTTATTTGCATTTTTCTTCTTTTTGCAACCCCCACATGTCTGCTGGTGACATTTCAAAAATATTTAGTGAATTCAAGTGAAATGACTTTAGCTGGCTCTATGGACTGCTTGTTTTCACGTGGATGCTCACAAACATCGATGATAGTACCCGAGTTTTTTTCACTGTTAATTTGCGGGAAAATTTTGCATTGCCGTTCTTTTGGCTGCAAAACGCGTGCATTGTCATTGTACTGCGGTTGCCTAATGTTGCTTGTAAAAAATACTACTTCATCTTTTTCTTCTCCACCTTCCTATTTGCTTTATTGTGGCAGTTTAATCAGGTAATTTTTCTCCGTTTCATGTATCTTTTTCACTATTTTTTTGCCGTGCAGCAATTTTGATAGTTTAATTGGCATGCATTGCTTGTCGTGAGTGTAAAATAAACACAGAAAAGAGAGGTTTAATAGTTATACTTCTTTTAATATGCCGAAAGAAAGATAGTGGTTTTGCGCCGAAATTAAGACGTTGGAATTGAAGGAAGAGATTAGATGATGAGTCCTTTCAAAACTCCGGTTTTGCTCCATTAATTGCTGAGGTGGGACGTGATTTATTCATCAAGAGCCTTCATGAAGGCTCTCTGATAGACTATATTGCAATTGAATAAGAGCTTGAAATTTTGAAAAGATGATATCTTTTTGGGATCGATAATATCGTTACAGTTGCAGTTTATCTTGGTGCTACAGTCGGTATCTCTAGTTGGAATAAGTCTGATTATACCTCCTCTCTCACCTACCATTATTTCGCTTCTCTTGCTGCAGTCACAAGCATTTTTATTGGTTGTATTAGCGCAGTTTGGCCAGCCAATGAATATTGCGTCTATTTGTACAGTGTTTAACTTAAGTTCCATTGTGATCCTTCGTTTGATAACCAAAACTGAGAGGTTTGTTGCAGTTTATCTAATAATATAATCTTTTTACTTGCAGTAACAGCGATCAGTGGTATGTCAACAACTATCACATTATTTTTGATCATTAATCGCTCTGTTTCCATTTATGACAAGGTTACAGAGGTCCAATAGGTATGATGTTGCTAAAGTCTGCTTATATTATTACATTAACGCTATCGCTAAGCTGGTTCGTTCGTTATCTTGTGGGTGCGGAAGCTGATACTCATGTATGGACTTTTGTAAAGGCTAAAATTGGCTTGATTTCCAGGTTTTTTTCCTTGTATTTGATAAGCAATTCTGTATCTTTATTTCTGACTTACTAAAGACATTTGACAAGAACAAATCAACAAAATGTAATAATATGAGCTGAATATGAAGGAGGTTAAAATGGTAATGAAGTAGTAATTAGCTGAGGCTAGATATTTGAATAATTCGATAATATGAATTCATATATAACTAGCTTTTACCTTTCCTCACTAGTGATAGTTTTATTTATTTAGTTGCATGCTAGTCTTTCTGAAAAGTTAGCTATATTCAGATCCTCAGTACCCTTCGAAAGTGCGCTTTATTTGTGTCATGGAGCTTTCGCTTATCTCGATAGTGACTTCTTTCGGCGAACATCGCTGAGTGGTTGTTTCCCGCTGTTCATTGCGGCAGTGCTCATTGTTACACTGATGACAATATACTCAGTTGCGCTGCAGTGCTCTGATCGAGGATCTGGTACTATCATTATTGGTTTAAACAAGAAAATGCTTTAGTTTCTTGTGTGGTTTGTATACATGCTTGCAGTGCCTACACTTATCGATCGTTTTGGTCCAGAAACGATTTTTATCGTCATTCAGTCAATATTATGTGGAATAGTTGCTATTTTTACTCTTCGAATGAAGTACCTTTGGTTCCCGCAAATTGCCCTTGTTGCTTGCATATTACCTATGATGTAAGTAAGGCTGCATTCTGCTTCATTGCATTACGATGTTCAACCGTACATACTATGATACGTATGGAGAAGCAATAAAACTTATTTGAAGAATCTTTATTAAACGGTTATACATCTGTGTGATGTATAATGAGTCGCAGTTGTTTCAGGAAATCTTAAATGCTAAGAAAAAGTAACACACAACAATACAATCAAATAGTTGAGTAGTAGTTTTGTTGAGAACGGGGAAATTTAAGATGAGATCCGCACTACTTCAGGATTTCGAAGTGCTCGGGACGTTCTGTTGTTCAAATGGTAGTAATAGCTACAGTCACAGCTCTGCTATACAATCATTACAATATTTATAAAGAACAGATGGCGAACGAGCAAGTAAAGTTCAAGAGTTTTATCATTCGTATTTCTTACAGTATCCTCACTTTATATAAACCCTCCTTCTGAATGATTTCCATTCAGAAGTGAGCTGTGTGTGTAACGATCAAAAACATAGTGCCAATTCAGGAATTTTACGATCCGGATACAGTTGCGTTAATGGAATGGATTGAACGGTCAACGCAACCTCTAACGTCATGGGCAGGAAGTATGCAGCTGATGGCTGGAGTAAAAGCTTGCACAGGAAGGTATTTGGCTAATCATCCACACTTTGAAGATAAATGGCTGCGTGACCGGACATTACAGCTTTATCAGGTTAGAATTTTGATATTTTAAAAAACGAACTGATTTATCAGCCATCCTTATGCTAAAATTTTTCTCAGATGTATGGTCGAAAAACTCTTACCGAAATGCATGAAATTCTGACAGTTAATAAGGTAGATTACATCATATTGGAAGATAGTATATGTATGGCCGCCTCAACGGGATGCTCAACGAAAGATTTGGTGGATGCTGCTAATGGTGATACGCCGGAGTATGCCATGTCAAAAAGTGAGATTTGGTTATCCATTGATGTAATTATGAATGTAAATTATAAAAGACATATTGGTACACCATTTGAAAGACTTCAATTTATTTTTGACTAACCTACGCATACTTAAGTGAAGGAAAAAAATCCTGGGAAGCCGTTCAGTTTTTTTTCATAGAACTGAAAAAGTTAATACATTGTATTTTAAAAGATGGAACTTGTAAGAACGTTAACGTGATTCAGAAATTTGATTTTCTGTGTTATCGAATATATTGCAGAAATAGATCTGGAGGAGCGATTTTGTGATCGAATACGCTATGCCGATGATGAAACGAAACTTTATTTTAAGCTAGTGTTTGAAAATCCTACTTTTCGCGTTTACCAAGTGCTCAGCAATGGCTAACTTTTAATTCGATCTTATCCTGGGTAAATTTGAAGGAATAAACAGATCGAAAATTCTTAAGAGATATATAAATGTGCATTAAAAAGGTTCATTAAGTACTTCGCTATGAAACACGATGTTCTAGAGTTTGCTTCAAGTGAGTATTTGAGATTGAGATGATGCTTACTTACCGAATGAAGTTATAGTTATCTTCGGGACTACAAGTGAAAGTTTGTGTATTGGGAAGCTTTGTTTACTTAGATGTAAGACCGAACCAAATTCCCAGAAAAGAATGTACGATGTATAACTTCTAAAACTGCAGAAAATTTTATTCGAACACAATTTCTGAAAATTTAGTGGAATCAAGTCTTTGGAAGCAGCAATGGATTTGCAGGCAAAAAAGGATTAGCTATGAGGCATATAAATGAGAAGTATTTCCGCACATAGTGTCTATCCACTTCCATCCTAACAACTGATCTAATATTCAGATGAAGCAGAGGTGAAATTGTCGATAATTTTTGTATAAATGGATGCTGAGTAGTAGTTGTAGTTCGATCGTATTCGGTTTGTTTGGGAAGTATCAGAGGCTGATTGGGTACAGAAATATACGTATGAAATGCTCATATGTTAGGATTAATAACCAGTCGGTTTTCTTTTACAGACGGAAATTTATACATTTGAAGTTTTATCCGATATGGATTGAAATCATGGCATGAATTCCTTTCATCTTAGCTCCGTTTGAAAATTACATAAGAATAATTATTGTGATCATCCGATTGCACGGTTTCAGTTGCTTGAAACAGAACAGATGAGTATTGTACATGAGCTATTCTTGGAGTCCTCTCAGCGGTGACTGGTTTTTCCGAACAATTCTGATAGCTTATACATGGAATTATTTAAGCTCAACTCAGCTCATGAATTCCTTTCGCTCAGCAATGTGTGCCTTAAAGTCATTTTTGTATTTCAGTGACTGAAAGGATATAATCAAAAGTACGCGTATGATGCCTGCTTTATCACCGCATATACAACCAGAGGTTATCATAGCAATGAAATTGGAATAATAGCAGTTTCTCTATTTATAATATTTACAATAGCGTACGGAAGCAGTGTTCTGGCAGCCGTTTCAAAGTTCTGAATAATGATTAAGATATAGTCAGTTTTAATTGATAGAAGTATATCCATGCGATTAAAAAAATAGAGGCATAACAATTACAGAGGAAGAACAGAATAATATATGAGGTGTGAACTGGTATGGTTCACACCTCGTATGGTTCAATAATAAATCAAATTGACTGAGGAAGTAGGAAGTCCTTAAAAAGAACTGATGAAATTGTTCACATTTTTATATGAGAGAAAGATGGTAGGAGGTATGAGAGAGTAATAACTACAAAATATATTTTAAAAAATAAAATCAAATTTTGGTTCAAAAGCGCATTAGTTCAGGAAAAAGATAAAACAGGAATTGTCAAGAATCCTCCGTACAACAAAAAACTGCCGCACTGTTTCCGTCCATTATTTCTCAAGAAGATCACACAGCTATGCATAAATTTCTTGGATATTTACAAGTTATAGCTTGCAATGATTTGCTTTAATCCAATTAAATTGAACATTTTTTGAAATTCTATAACGATATTTTTCATAATGAATAAGAACTATAATAAAAAAACTTCACATTAAGGTTAAAGACCAACTGTGATAACCACAGGTGCTGCGGAAAAGAAAGCGTCCGCATTATTACTAGTCAGGTAACACTGATTTAATCGTGCTAAAATATATTAAAAAACAGGATATAGAGAGACAGTGATTTAAATTTGGAAAGAAAATATGAGTAATTTAAAGTAGTCACTGAGTCAGTTTGAATCCACTGCAATTTACCGCTGGTATCCTTTCTGAGATAGCGTGCTTGCAGGATTCTGTTTCCTCTGGAGTAGTGTGAAGGGAGTAAACAAGATCTACCTGTTCGTTCATTCATTGTTCCAGTGGCAATTTGGTTTACATATATATATATATATATAATTGAAGTTTTCGACTTCATATCTAATTCTCCGACAAATTGGGAAATCTTGCTTCCTCATCGCTCTCCGTCCAATGACAGATGAACTGATTCTTACTCGCTCAACTTAGATTTACTTCATTTCTGGGAAGCAGAGTAACTTTCCTACAATGCATGCCTGTGCATTTTAAATCCAAACAACTTTCAATACCACTACTGAAGTTCCTATACTCCATGAACTGTAAAGAACACAAATACTATGAATGCTTACGATGCGCAGACATTAACATTTAAAGTTATATTCCACAAACAACATGAATATTAAAAACAGTGTATAACAATAGTCATCACATGGGAAAAGTAAGCTACAAACATAGCTATTATCGTCAATTCGTTGCTGCATAAACTAAGCAATTGCCGTTCCTATAATCATCGGCTGAAAATAAACTTCAAAAACTTTGGATTATTTAAATTGCAGTTCATTATGAATGGTTATTGAATTCGAATGTTCCTGGAAAATACTATGAAAGACTGTTTCCAGATGCACTACATTTAAAAGCAGCAACAGCAGCAAGATGATTAGCAATATCACATAATCACAGAGGCTGCACATCGAGGTAAGGATACATAGAGATACGGGGATAACACAACGGCAATGCTGGAAGTAGTCCATTGAGATAAGGGTCGAATGGAGGATATGGCTGAACAGGAGAGCTAACCAGTGACGAATTATCTGACGAAACTGACAATTTAGAACTAAAGTCAAAGCATGAAGTGTTGTCAGAAAATGTCAGTGAAGAAGAGGAAGAAGCAGACGATGACAGTGGACCATAATCGTTGTCGTCAACTGCTGAGATGGTACTCGTGCTTTCCGAACGGGATTCCTGTGTTAGTGCCTTTTCAGGGTGCAAACCTTCCAGAATCAGTTGTAAAGCCGAATGATGTTTTTCCAACTGCTGCTTCCTGTCTTCCGCATTTTTTACAAGTCTGTCTAATTCCTGAAAATTATTGTCATTACTAAAAAACAACATTAACAATATACAGTTACAGTAATAGCAACAACAATGACAAATAACAAGAACAACAATAAATAATAATAACAGATAGCAGCGACAACAATAATAATAATAAATAGCAATGTACTAGTAATAATTAATAATAATAATAATAATAATAATAATAATAATAATAATAATAATTAATAATAATAATAATAATAATAATAATAATAATTAATAATAATAATAATAATAAATAAATAAATAAATAAATAAATAAATAAATAAATAAATAAATAAATAAATAAATAGTACTGATAAAATTAGTGATAATAACAGTAGTGAAATTAATGGCGATAATAGTAAATTAGTGATAACACAGTGATTA
>JABVXW010000703.1:0-13799 GCA_013365375.1 Litomosoides brasiliensis | reverse complement strand
TAATAATAATAATAATAATAATAATAATAATAATAATAATAATAATAATAATAATAATAATAATTAATAATAATAATAATAATAATAATAATAATAATAATAATAATAATAATAATAACAAAATAAACAAATAAACAAAGAAATAGATAATAAATAAATAGAAATTTATTCATTTTAATTTCCAAAACAAGCATTTTAGTAAAATTAAAAGATTTTTTCCTACTAAATCCATTCAGTGCGCAATTTTATCGCAGTCAATCAGCCTGAGCGCATAATTTCTCTTTTTTATTTAATGCATTTTCCTTACATTTATTTTGAAAGAGCAGCAGCCAAATACAATTGAACTGATGACGGCAATTTAAAATAAAAATTTTAAATAAAAAAAAAAGTAATTGAAATGGTTCAATCAGAATGATTCGTTGGGGTTAGTTTGAAATGAGAAAGCGAACCGACCAACCAGTTTTAATAGGCTAAAATCATTTGGATTTTTTTCTTTCTTCCTTCCGTCCTCTTCCTCGTCTAAGTTTTTTCCTTATATCCTCGAAAATATAAAAATGAAAAAAAAAATAAATAAATAAATGGGCCAATTTTTTTTTCTTTTTTTTTGTACTAAACTTTCTTTCTTTTCTTCCTATTATTATTATCATTTAATTAATTATTTAATTTCATTGAAAAGTACTTTGTTTGTTAATTTTGAATTATTTTTTGGAAAAAAAAACAAGCAAAAATTTTAATTTAGATAATATTTAGTCAATTTTAATGAATAAAAATTTTACATTTAAAATGATTGTTTAGTTAAAAAAATTTTAAAAATTAATTCATGCCATTCTATTTTTGTAGTTGAAGGTTTGAGATTTAGGGAAGATGATAGCTAAAATTATTTTTCTTTGTTTGAAATAGAATGAAATTTTTTTTAAATATTGGTTAATTTCAATCGATTATTAGACGTCGTACTTTTGTTAAAGTACATTTTAGCATTTTTTTTTTTATTTTAACGTTTAAAAAAAAAGTTCAAATAAAAATATAGCAATTTCTTTTTTTATAAAAAAATAAAATCTAAGCGCATTCTGCGGAAAATTAGTCAGTTAATTTTAACAAAAATCAATTTCCTCCTATATCTTTAAATATTATTTTTCCAATAACATATGAATGAGTAAATAGATTAATTAATTTGCGTTAATTAACGACAATACACATTCAAATCTAATTAACACTAATTAATGAAGTAAAAATTATTATTTTCCTAACAACACATGAATGAATGAGAGAATCAATTAAACAATTAATTAATTAATTAGCGTTAATTAACAACAATGAATTCAATTCTAATTAACACTAATTAATAAAGCAATGTGGATGAGGTGAAGTCCCATTAAATGGGTTGGAAATTAAAAATTACACAAAAAAAAACAGCAGGAAAAAACTTTTTCCGTTTTTTTTTTCTTTTTATTTAAAATGCTGTAAATTTGTTAAAAAATGATAAGCAAACAATTCATTGTTAATTTTTTGTATTTATTTAATTAAATTATTTATTTAATTTTGTTTGAATTATTTATTTAATGAAATGTTTTTTTTTTTGCAATTATTTTCAGTTCTGTTCTGTTTCTGTTCTTTTTGTTCTTTCCGTCGGTTTTTTTTTCCTGCAACATTTCCGGTATAATTTGATAATATATCGGAAATGATGTGTGTACATGCATCATTTGAGGTTGAAAAATTTCTTTTTCATCATCTTCTAACGCTTGAAAATATTTTATGAAATTTGTTTGAAATGATCAAAATGAGATCGTAAAAAAAGAAAAAAAAAATTTTTGCATGATCGATTGAACTCACTGAACTGTTTTTGCTTACAACGGTTGTGTTTGGTCGTTGTTATCAACAATTTACACACCAAACGATTAATACATTTCACATTAAAAAGAGAGAGAGAGAGAGAGAGGGAAAGGGTAAGGAAAGGGAAGGGGAGAAACAGTGAGACAGAGAGAGAAAGAGGGAGAGAGGGAGGATGAAAAATATTGTTACATTAATTAAATTTATTATGTTCATAATGATAATTTATCTCACATTGAAGAGAGAGTGAGAGAGAGAGAGAGGCGGAGAGGGAGAGGGAAAGAGTGAATGAGAAATATTATTATATTAAACAAATTTATTATTTTCATTAATTAGCTAGCTAATGGCGAAAAACTGCGCGAATAATTAATTAATTAATTTCATATGATAATCAATGATTGCATCACTTTTCCTTTTTCACTTCTCCTTTTTTTTTTTATTTAAATTAGTATTTATGTACCTTAATTCGTTTTGAGAAGAATATATTTATTCAATTATTAATTTGTTAATTTTTAGTATATTTACTTTATTATTAATTGTTAAATTTCAATTTAAAAACCTCATCGTATTGTCAATTTTACATTTAGCAATAATAGAATAATAAATATTAATGAAATTATTTAAAATCGAAATAAATTTTCGATATTTTTAGTAATAAATTGCAGTTAGAGAGCGAACCACAGCTAGCAGCAATACATTACTGCAGCAAAATTGATCCGGAATCGTTTGAAACCGGAACAATTTTGCGTAATATTGCTTGGCAACTTGTTAATCGTTTCCCAAATTTGGTCATTCCAAAACTCTCATCAATTACATTCTTAAAACATCAGGTAAGTGCTGTATGAATTGATTGATCGATCGATCGATCGATCACTTCTCATTTTCACTTTTATTTATTTTAATCAAAACTTTTAATCAAAAATACAATTTCATTTGATCATTTCATTTATCATATTGGTAATTTTAAAAATTTACCACTTCAATTTCTCCTCCTCTTAAAAATATTTTATCAAAAATTTTGATATTAAATGATAACAAATTTCTTCTATCAATTTGATAATAAATGAATTTAAAAAAAGATTATTAAAATTTTTAACTTAAAAAAATTATTAAAACTAAAATTTCTCCCTCCCATTCACTAAACATTCGTTGCAAGAACAATTTACTATTTTAGTGCTAATTGTTTTTTTTTCATTTATTATTAATTAATAGGTATTTGAGAGGTTTATTGTTTACTGAAACAATAACAGCAATAAATCGATTATATGTTTTAACTCAAACATTAAAGTTAATGATACTTGTGATAACAAATCTCTTCTATCAATTTGATAATAAATGAATTTAAAAAAAAAATTATTAAAATTGATAGAAGAGATTTATTACCATTAAATATCATTAACTTTAACGTTTGAGTTAAAATATATAACCGATTTATTGCTGTTATTGTTTGAGTAAACAATAAACCTCAAGGTTTATTTTAAAATTTAAGAGGAAAAAAAAAATTTTTTTTTTTTAGGACTTAATATATTTGTTTGACAGAGAAAAAATTTAGCACTGAAATGGTAAATTGATTTTTATAATGGATGTGTTAATGAATGAAAGGAAAGGAAATTCATTGATTAGTTAAACTAATTTGGAGTATTAGCATGAAATTTTAATTGTACACTTCATTTTAAGGTTTATTTTAAAATTTAAATCTTTTTTTTTCTTAGCAATTGCTAATTTAATAACGTACACACACACACACACACACACAGACACAGACACACACACAAGCATGCATACACACAGTTGGAATATCAGAATAAAATAAAATATTATAAATTCAATTTTCAGTCAAACTTGGTATTCTCTTTTACTTATGCATACACACACACACACACACACACACACACACACACACACACACACACACACACATACATACATACACAGAGAGACAAGTAAGGAAAATTTGATAAAGCAGTAAATTTATTTCAATCATTGATCGGTTAGCAAATGTCCCTTTTTCCATCTTCCCTCTCCTCCTCCTCCATCTCTTTCTTCACCTCCTCAACACCTTTGCATTTTCATCCTTTCGTTGTAATTTTTTTTTTAGTAATACTAAAAATATGAATCATTTCAACTTGTAATTTGAATAAAATTAAAAATTTGATTTTTTTTTTGCAATGATAAAATAAGAGGAGAGGGAGAGAAGAAAAAAATGAAACAATAAAATTAATTAATAAATAAAAATTTTTTTTTTGCAGAAATTAAATTTTTTTTTGTAAATAAATTATTTTGCATTGTAGAATAGTGCACTGTACCATTTCCTCATTAAACCACTTCAATCACTTCCGCAACCAAAAATATCATCGTTTATATTGATCGATGAAATGCAAAAGGAGATTATACCACTCATTATTCAGGTAATATAATTTTCACATTTAGTAATTTTAACAATAAGAAAGAGAGAGAGAGAGAGAGAGAGAGATAAAAAAGAAAATGAATACCCGCATAAATTATACATTTTGTAAATTTTAATTCAATAAATAAAATTAAAAATTTTTTTTTGTCTGAAAAAAAAATGAAAATTTTGAAACTTTTCTATTATTAATGCTAAAAGAAAAAAAGAAATAAACATTGATGTATAATAATTGCTAAAAATTATAAATAATTTTTCTTTTTCTTTTATTACTTCTTTTTTACCTTTTGCTACCTTTGGAAATCAAAAAAAAAAATTCAAAACAAAAAGAAAGTTAAAATAAAAATCGATTTCACAAGAACGCTAATTATAAAAATTGTCATACTGTAAGGCGAAGGATGAGGTCAAAAATTCATCTACCTATTCTTAATGAGATACTTAAGATCGTTGTCAATTTCTCTCCTCTTTTTTTCTTTTTCTCCTTCATCTCTCCCACCCTCCTTACCCTCTCTAAATGTAATTTCCATTATAATTTTCTTGTTCAAATGGGATAATTCAATTAACTAATAAATGGGATAAATTTGTTTACATTATAAAATGACAAAATTCCAATAGACTAATTTCAGTGTGTTAAAAATTAGGTGAAAAAATAATTTTTTCAATTTTAGGATAAAAATACATTTAACTTACTGCAATTAGCACACTCAACCATATAATTATCGTCCAAAATTGATAGTAAAAAAAAAGGAATATTTGAAATTAAACAATTTTTATTTGCTAAAAAAAAACAAAGTTAGCATTTAGTGAAAAATTTTTTGTTAGAAAAAATTAATCTCCAAAAATTATTGATAACAAATTTGCACGAAAAATGAAAATTTATTTAATTCTATAAAAATTCATTAAACAAAAAAAAATTAATTACATACAAATTAATTTTCTTTACTGAACTTATAAGTTGCATGGAATTGATTGTAAATATTTCATTTTATGAAGTTTTTTTTTCTTTTATAAAAAGAGATATGCAAATTCACACACTTATATAATTAGCAATTTTTAAATTCTAAATTTTATACTTTTATAATTTTTGCAAAATTCATGTTCAATACTTTTGTAACTATTTAATTTATAATTAATATAATACTGTTATAATTCATGGAAATGCAACCAGCAACTATTTTAATTTGCATAAATAAATTTATGCGTAATTAATTAATGGAAAATTATAAGTTCAATCCATTTTTTAGATTATAATATAATAATTTCAAATATTGGTTTGAATTAAAAAATGCCAAAGGATTTTGATAGTGAAGGAACAGTTGCAGTAGAAGAGGATAGAAAAAAAAGTGACATTTGTTAGCTCATTTAGGATTTTCTATAATTAATTGATAATACTAAGCTAAGTAATTAATGAATTCCGTCCGTTTATTTCCTTCATTTTTCACTTTTTCAAATTTAACAGATGTAAAACACATTTGTTCCTCAATGATTGTACCCATTTCATTGAAACAAATAATTGAATTACATCATTTTTAGCTAATTAATTAATTTGTAACTTAATAGTTGGAGTGAAATTCGAATGAAATAGAATTAATTTAGGATGGAATAGAGTTGTGTAAGAATTTGACTAATTGAAATTGTGAAGTAATTTTGTAAATGAAGTGGAAAAAAAAAGAAATAAGCATGGTTGGAAGAATAAAGAATGGAATTGAATAGTAATTTTTAATTTTATTTCATTAAGTTACTATCGGGTGAAAAATGATAATGATATTTTTTGATTTAAATTAATATTTTAAAATTAGAAATTTTTTTTTTTGCTGAAAGTAAAACATTTGATGCTGTGCAGGAACACACATGTGCAAATTCACATCACCGATAATTTGATTTTTAAAGTGATGCACAAATGTAAAATAAATTTTGAAAAAGCTATTTTGAAATTAATTGAAATGTGAGAATGGGAAAAAAGAAAAGGCAAACTGTAAATTGTCCTCTAAAATTTTTTTTTTCTTACAAGAAAATCCACTACCATTGTAAAAATGGTTAATGTGAGAAGAAAAAAAGTGCTAAAATTTTACAAAAAAATACGCTATGGAAAAAGTTACGAAATAAAAATAATTTCAAAAATTGCAGAAATTTTTTTTTTTTTTGGAAGAAGAAATTTTAATTTCAATTGACACTAATTTTGAAAGATTACAAGTGATGGTGTAGTGATGATTTGTTTTGTTTTTTATTATTGTCTGTATTTTGAATTGTTAAAATAAAAAAAAAAACAAGAAATATTTATGAGACTTTTTCTTTTTTTTTCTTTTTCTTTATTTCTTCCGAAATGATTTACCTGAATGTATTTACCCTCAAAAACACATTTACAAAAAGACAAATGCACACAAAGGTCATAGAATGATAAATTCAAAAAAAAACAAAAAGGAAAAAAAATTTTTTTAATTTTTTTTTTTCAGATAGCAAAAGCATTGCCATGTTGGTTGAAATTAGTGGTAACATCACGAGCATTGCATGAAAATGACTGGAAAAAATTTAATCGTTTCACTGTTTTAAACATTGATGAAAATCCGGATGAATTAATTGATTTTATCCGTGAAAAATTACCGCAACTTGATCCGGACAGTATCTTTGAGTGTTGTCAGGTTAGTGGATGTTGTTGAAATGTTTTTTGTTTTTTTTTCTCGCATCGAATTTTTGGAAACATGAAAAAACTTCCGGAAACATGAAAAACTTCCGAAAAACTTTGCAATATGCAAATTAATATTTTAAAAAAACAGTGCATGCTGAAGCAAAATTCCTTTGAGATTTTTTCAAAACTTTGAGATTTTCTTTTTCGTGCATGATATTTTTTTTAATTTTTTTTTTAAAATATTAATTTAGAAGAAAAACAAAAAGAAGAAAAAAAAACGAATCGCCTAGTCATTGCATATTGCAAATTTTTTAGTGTTGAATTCTAGCATCCTATTTTCTTCTATTCCTAGAAAATATTCTTGAATGAATTTTATAATTTTTTTTTTAAAAAAAAAAGAAAATTGTACTTCTAAAACTTCTAGATTAGTTTTTTGATTAAAATTTTTAAATTAAAAAGAAAATGTATGTAATTTTTGCAGTGAATTTTTGAGCTCTCTGCAAACTGAAGAATTACAAAAATGAGCTTAAACATTTATTTTTTTTTCTTTTTGTTTAAAAAAAAAACAAATCCATACGAAATTTTTATTTTTACTAACTTTTTTAAATTTTTAAATTAACACTTTAAATCAACACTAAATTTTTAAATTAACAGACTTAGATAATTAAGATTATTATTGAGTATTGATTGTATTTCAGGGTTCTTGGTTCTATGTTTCACAGTATTCACGTGCATTACGAGCAAATTTACTTACCGTACCGTCAACTTCACAACAATTATTCAGTGATAAATTGATAACGTATCCAAGTGATGTTAAATTACATCCAAATGGTGTTTCGGCTCTTTTGGCGCAAATTGAATCTGAACTACCCACACATTTAAATTTATATTTACGATTAATAGCAGCAAGTCGTCGTCCACCAACTCGACAACGTCTTATTGCTGCTACCGTACTTACAGCTAGTCGTCCAGTAAATTTAGTGGAAGCTGATTTACGAGAATGTGAGCCAATTCTAGAATGTACTGATCCGTTAATTCTAAGTGGTGCATGGCGTGAACGTTTTATTGGTGATGAATGTGAGGAAGGTCACGCTCTATGGGCGCAATTTATTCAACGAACAGGTTGTGATACGTTGCAAACGTTGATCGAATTCGCATATCATTTAGCTCATTCTGGTGGTATGTGTTTTTTTTTCATTTCTTAAATATTAAATAATTGAATAATAATTCAATTTTAATTTGATTTCTAATATTTTTTGATTTCTAATACAAATTTAATTTCTAATATTTTTTTTGATCACTTCCTTTTCAGATATCTCATTTAGGCTATTTATCGAAACTAAACAATAAATGCAATTAGGATGAATTTAATTTTTTCAATTAAATTTTACCATATCCGATTCAAAATTATATATTTTATTTGCTACATTTTTTTTGTTTATCTTTTATTTTAAAATTTCGTTTTCTTGAAAAACAACTTGTTTTACTGATTAAATTTAAAAAGGCAATTTCTTTGTAGTTAATGAAAATTTGTTTCATTTTTGCAACAATTATTTTTTTTTATTAAAAAATATTTTAGAATTGCATTATTTGGATCGAATTAGGATATTGCGCGAATTTGGCGCTGATATGATCGAACTTAAATGTCCAGTATTTGATTATATGACTACTGATTTATTAGTTAAAGCAGGTGCAATTATTTTGGATCAACGTCATCAGCAAAAGGTAGCGTAGCGTACGTTCAAACCATTTCTATCGCTATTGTTTTAAGCAGTTATTAATTGCATTTATTAAATATTATTATTTTTATACCTGTATAACAATAAGAGATTTTTATACCTGTATAACAATAAAGTTTCATTTTTGTAAGAGAAGATTTACTGTCTTTATACTATTACTTTTAATATTTTAATTTTAGTTATGCTTATATATATATTTTGTTTATATTTGTTTTATTTTTATATTTGTTTTTTTTATATTTGTTTTCGTTTTTTTTTATATTTTTTTATATTTGTTTTTTAAATTATGCTTTTAACACTTTAATTTTAAAAATAAAATGTATTGCTATAAATTCAAAAAATTAAAATTAAATCTGTTTTTGATTTTTAATACAAAATTAAATTAATTAATTGATAACATCTTGTTGTGTAGTAGTGGAAGGGGAATGGTAGTGTCTTCTCGGTCTATGAGTTGATGAATTTAGTAAAAACGGGTCGGTCTTAAAGCGATTTGAATTGCTCATTCACAAATATAGTTAAGTGATTGTTTTAGCTTCAATAAGAGATGAAATTAGCATAAAGCACTTTATTTCGAAATTCTATCTCAAAATTTATTTTGCAAAATTTTCAAGTGATTTATTTTTGCATTGCAATGAAATTGAAATTTATTTTCAAATACTGAACTGTAACAGTACTAAAAGAAAAAAAAATTATTTTTCAAAAAAAAAATATATAAATCAATAAATTGAGAAAATTTAAGCACTTTTAAAATAGTTCAAAAAGAGTGCAATTACTGTGTAAATTAAAAAAAAAACATAATTAAATAATTAGAAATATATTTTATATGAAAAATTTTTGCAGAATTTCAATAATTTCTTTAAAATTTAACTTATTTTTTTCTGTTCAATGAATTTCAAACGAATTCTTCTTTTTCAGTATGATTTTGTATTCGTTTGCACATCCGGTGATTCGGCAACCGTTATGAATCTGCTAGATGACGTTAGTTACGGTGAACTATCCGCCGGACTAATTGCAGCGTCCAGTCGTGGATATGCCGATATCTGTAAGCTAATATTGCAAACAAATCCACAAACAGTAAATTATGTTGATGCACAACAGTGGAATGCACTGCGATCTGCGGCATGCAACAATCATGATAACGTCGTCGATCTTCTCATTGAAAATGGTTAAACTTTTTTTTCTGCAAAATTTTAGTACTTTTACATTTATTTCGTATATATATATATATTTTATTTGTAAAATTTAAATTTTTAAAATGTTTTTTTTCTGCAAAATTTTAATACTTTTACATTTATTTCGTATACATATATATATTTTTTTTTGTAAAAATTAGAAAAATGCAGTTAAAAAAATGTCTTAATCATTTAAAATTTTAATTAATACCTTTTGCATAGCTATCATTTGTTCTTCTTTTTAGAAGTTTAAAATTTAATTCTCAAATTTAATTCTCGAAGTTTAAAATTTAATTCTCAATAAATATTTAAATTTTAATATTTTTAAATATTAGTTCCTCTTTTTTGGATATTTGGAATTTAATTAATTCTTTTTTTCTTGCAATATTTGACTTATTAGAAGAAGTAAACTGTGAATGTAAAAAGTACAGTAATAGTTTATAAGGATTTGTTACAGTAAACTTTTTCACTTTCTCTCTCCCTCTCTCTCTCTCTCTCTTTCTTTTTTCCATTGTTTACGGTGATACTTTTTACAATTTTATTACTATTGATAGAGTGTAAACAAGAGTAAAATATGGTTTAAATTAAAAATTTCATTAGCAAGAATGTTTAGTGACCGGAAGAAAGGTATATATATATATGTATAATTAATCATTAATTATATATCATACGAATAGTATGACATAATTACAGCTTTCAACTCATTAGCATATGGTCATTAATTAATAGAAAGGCTTTTTCATTCAACGACTTTATCATTAAATTAAAATATATGCAAATTAATGTATATGAATTTATTATTGATCATGAACAGAACCATTAAAATAATGCTCATCAATGAGATTGCTAATTTATCGATGAACAATTTATAATTTGAAACAAAAAAAAAATGGATATAAGTATATGAGTATACAAGTATATAAGTAAAGGAGTTAATTTTATAGGTATGAAAGTGGATGAATGTGGTGAAGGTGGACGAACAGCACTTCGAGCTGCAGCATGGTAATTCTTGCTTTTTATTTTTATTTTTTATTTTGAAAATAATTGGATTTAAAAGAAAAAAAAAGAGGATGAAAAGTTTTTCATAAATGTTAATAACAATGAAGATATAATGATAATAGTAGTAATAATGATAATAATAATTAATAATAATAATAGTAATAATAACTAATAATGATAACAATGATAATAATAATGGTAATAATGATTAATAATAATAATAGTAATAATAATTAATAGTGATAATAATAATAATAGTAATAATAATTAATAATAATAATAGTAATAATAATTAATAATGATAGAAAAAATTTTTTTCTTTTCGAAATTTTTGGCTACGTCTTTGAAATTTTTAATTTATTATTATAATATTGCAAAAATGAAGTAATCAAAAAGAAAACAAATTAGTAATTCTCAATTTAATTAATTTGTTTGTGTGTGTAAATCATTTATAATTATGCTGTCAAATAAAATTTTTGTCAAATAAAAAAGAAAAAATAGCAGTTGAAATGAATTTTAAATTGTCATTATTATTATAAAAAAAAATTTTCAATAGCATATTTACGCGAGCGTTTCTTTATTTTTGTAAAAACAAATAAGAAATGCGAAAAGATATTATAAAAGAAGGAGAGAAAGAAAGAGAGAGAGAGAGAGAGGAGGAGGAGGAGGAAAAAGATTAAAGTAAATAATTAAAATTTTGTGAGATTCATTTAAATAAAATGGATAATGTACCTCAATGACAAATAATATACAATATAAGATTGAATTTAATTAGCAGTAGAAGTATTTAAATTATTCAGAGGGAATGATGCAGAAATGAAGTGTTGCGGTTGAAATGAAATTGCGGAAGAGGGGAGAGTGATGGATGAATTTGATTTGAAATAAAATTGAAATAAATAAATAAATAATGATAATGAAAAATCTTTAAAAAAAATTTATGAATTATTTTATGAATAATTTAATTTTTGCTTTCATCGTATTTTCATATCTTTTTTTTTCAATTTTTATGTTTGCTCTTATTTTATTTTAAGAAAGAAAAAAAAAGAACAACAAAGAATTAATTAATATAGGAGTGGACATGAACGTGTGGTACAACGTTTGCTAAAATGTGGCGCAAATGTTGATAAACAAGATGCGGAAGGTCGTACAGCACTTATGGCTGCTGCATTTATGGATCATGCAAATATTGTTAGCATACTTTTAGATAATGGTGCAACACCAAATGTAATTTTTATTTTATTTATTAAAAAATTTAATTATTAAATTTAATTAATTTATTGGAAATTCAAATATCAAATTTAAGTTTTATTTTATTTACTAGAAAAATTATAGCAGTTATTGATGATGATGATGATATGTCATTATGTTTGTCTTTTTTCTTTTTAATTTCTAATCCTTTGTTAGCGTATACGTGAATATAAAGCGTATACGTGAAATAGGAGTATATAAGCGTAAAAATTTTTAATAATTAAATTACTAAAATGACAATGCCTGTGTGCCTATATATAGTAGTATATAACATTTTGTTTTTTTTTTTAAATTTTACAGATAACGGATAATTATGGATCTACCGCACTTCATCTAACACTTTCATCGGGTGCTCAAACGTTAGATCATAATGAAACTGTTGCAGTACTTATGAGAGGTCTTTCTTTTTTTTTAAATTTTGCAAAATAACATTACTTTTTGATTTTTACATTTTAAATTGATTTTTATGAAATATTCATATCAAAGATTTTAATATTTTTTTTTTACTATTTATTACATTACTTATTAATTACTTTAAAAGAAAGAAAAAGAGAAAGGGAGAGAGAATTTGGTGAAATCTTTCAAGTATGGGTTGTCTACGACCATACCACGTTGAAAGCACGACATCTCGTCCGATCTGTCAAGTTAAGCGACGTTGGGCCTGGTTAGTACTTGGATCGGAGACGGCCTGGGAATCCTAGGTGTTGTAGACGTCATCTTTTCTCTCTTCCCACAACTTTTTCCGCAACGACTCAACTATCGTTGTGTGCAGTAGAAGCATATCCGCATGTTGGAGTTGTATACAACTATTTAAATACCCAAGTTTGAGGTAATTGAGTGTTCCGGCCCAGAGTTCCGGCTGCTGTGGCCTGGAGAAAAATTTTGGGACGTCCTGCTGCACAGCGCAGGACAACAAAACACGCAGGACAACAAAAGCGCAAAAAATATTACTTTTTTTTAGGTGGAACAAATTTAAATATTGAAGATGTGAATGGTCGAAATTGCTTACATATTGCTGCTTATCATGGTGATCAAAATCTTCCAAAAATTATTAATTTTATTGAAAATATTGATGCTCAGGTAGTGTGATATTTGTGTAAAAAAAAAATTTTTTTTTCCTATTTATTATTATTATATTAAAAATATATCAAAAAAGAAAAAAAACTAAATAATTTTTAAAATTTAATTAGGATCATACTGGTCGAACATCGCTAATGTTAGCATCAAGTCAAGGTCATTTAATTGCCTGTCAACAATTAATTGAGCATGGCGCTGATACCGATGCTATTGATGAATTTGGTCGGACAGCATTAATTATTGCTGCAATGAGTGGTTACCTGGATGTTTGTGAGATGTTAATAAGTTTAGGTGCTGATGAAGGTCATAAGGTATGATTGGAAAATATATAAATTAATAATCGTTTTAGATAAAATAATTATTGCATTAGTTATTAATTAGCTAGAATTTTTTGCTGAATGTGTTTTTCTCATATTATGAAATTTAGTAGGAATTAATAATATTTTCTGTAAATATTCCTCAAAATATTTATTAATAATTATTTTGGCTAAAATAATTACTGATTGTTTGCTAATTAGTTAAATTTTATTGAATATTATTTAATAGAAATTAATATAATAACAATAATATAATAACAATAATATAATAACAATAATAATAATAATAAATAATAATAATAATAATAATAATAATAATAATAATAATAATAATAATAATGATAATAATAATAATAATAATAATAATAATAATAATAATAATAATAATAA